>JAODAL010049015.1:0-28512 GCA_025379985.1 Phyllomedusa bahiana
ACCTACCTCCCCCCACACTATCACCCACCTCCCCTCACACTATCACCCACCTCCCCCCACACTATCACCCACCTCCCCCCACACTATCACCCACCTCCCCCCACACTATCACCCACCTCCCCCCACACTATCACCCACCTCCCCCCACCATATTATCCACCTCCTCCACTCTGGAGACCTTTCTCCCACACTTTAACCACACCACCCCTGTTCTTATCTCTCCTCCCACCTCACAGAAAATCACTGAAAGTGTTACACTCCACTTCATAGCAGGGAGCAGGAGGACTGTACCAGAATGGGGTTGTGCAGGCTCTTACTAATGCTCGTAAGCATCCTGTGGGTAATAGTGTGGGGGGGAGGTGGGTGATAGTGTGGGGGGGGTTGGGTGATATGTGGGGAGGTGGGTGATAGTGTGGGGGAGTGGTGATAGGTGGGGGAGGTGGGTGATATGTGGGGGAGTGGTGATAGTGTGGGGAGGTGGGTTAGGTGGGGGAGGGGTGATAGTGTGGGGGGAGGTGGGTTATAGTGTGGGGGGAGGTGGGTAATAGTGGGGGGGAGGTGGGTAATAGTGGTGGGGGAAGGGAATTATTTGGAAGTGTAATCTATAGAAAATTGTCTCTATAGCTATTTGTATGCATTTTTCATGCAAAACATTCTATATAAATACATCCTAATAGATCCTAGTAAGGATTTGGGGAGTGTGGGGGGGAGGTGGGTGATAGTGTGAGGGGAGGTGGGTGATAGTGGGGGGAGTGACAAATGTGTGTGATAGAATGTGTGGGTTAGCAATTAGGGATCTTGGTAGGCCTGGCTTAGAAGCTGTATTTTCAGGGCACTCTTAAAACTATGAAGCTTAGGATTGTGCCTGATGGTACGTGGTAGGATGTTCCAGAGAATTGGTGCAGCCAGTGTGAAATCTTGAAGACGGGCATGGGAGGTTCAGATGCATGTGGTCTGTAGTTTGATGTCCACAGCAGAGCGCAGCGCGTGGGTAGGGTCGTAGACAGAGATGAGGGAGGAGATGGAGAGGGGTGCAATGCTGTGGAGAGCTTTATGGGTGAGTGTGATTAGTTTATTTTGTATCCTGTACTGAACTGTGACTGACACAGGGTAGAGACATCAGTATAGCAGCTGGAAAGAAAGATGAGCCTGGCTGCTGCATTCAGGACAGATTGGAGAGGGAAGAGCTGGCAGAGAGGGAGACCAATAAGCAAGGAGTTACAGTAGTCAAGACGAAAAAGAATAAGAGCCACAATGAGAGTTTGAATTGTTTCCACAGTGAGAAAAGGATGGATTCTGGAGATGTGCTTGAGGTGCAGGTGACAAGAGCGGGTAAGGGATTGTATATAGGGTGTGAAGGACAGATCAGAGTCTAGATAACCCCAAGACAGCGGGCATGCTGCCTAGGAGTTATGTTGGTTCCACACTAGTCCCCGGAATCGATTGCTAAGGTCTTATCAATCGACTTGAGGCCTTAACAACCGGCTTAACAACCGTCTGGAGTCCGCGGAGTCGATTGCTAACTCTTATCAACTGACTTGTCTTGAGGCCTTAACAACCGGCTTAATGACTATTAGCGACTTCACAACGCAGTAAATTATGTGTCCCCCAGTGAAGGTAATAGGGTCCCCCAGTAAGTTATACGACCTCTAGTAGGTGATTATATACTTTATATGTCCCCCAGCAGGTATATAGGCAGGTTATGGATCCCCCAGCAGGTATATAGGCAGGTTATGGGTCCCCAGCAGGTATATGGCAGGTTATGGTCCCCCAGCATGTATATTGGCAGGTTATGGGTCCCCCCAGTAGGTATATGAGCATGTTATGGGTCCCCCAGCAGGTATATAGGCAGGTTATGGATCCCCCAGCAGGTATATAGGCAGGTTATGGATCCCCCAGTAGGTATATAGGCAGGTTTAGGTCCCCCAGCACACATGGGTAGGTTATATGTCCCCCCGCAGGTATATACATAGCTTATAGGTCTCCCAGCAGGTATATAGATAGCTTATAGGCCCCACAGCACTTTTATATATAGGTAGCTTATAGGCCTCACAGCACGTTAAATAGATAATAGCCCTGCACTATAAAAGTAGATTAATAGCCTCCCCTGCACGTATAAAAGTAGATAATAGCCCCCCTGCACGTATAAAAGTAGATAATAGCCCCCTGCAAGATAAAAAGTAAATAGTCCCCCTGCACATATAAAAGTAGATAATAGCCCCCTGCACGATATAAAAGTAGTAATAGCCCCCACCTGCACATATAAAAGTAGATAATAGCCCCCTGCACGTATAAAAGTAGATAACAGCCCCCCCCTGCACGTATATAAGTAGATAATAGCCCCCCTGCACGTATAAAAGTAGATAATAGCCCCCCCTGCACGTATAAAAGTAGATAATAGCCCCCCTGCACGTATAAAAGTAGATAATAGCCCCCCGCACGTATAAAATAGAATATAGCCCCCCTGCAGTATAAAAGTACATAGTAGCCCCCTGCACATATATAAAAGTAATAGTAGCCCCCTGCAATATATAAATGTACATTAGTAGCCCCCTGCACATATATAAAAGTACATAGTAGCCCCCTGCACATATATAAAAGTACATAGTAGACCCCCTGCACATATATAAAAATACATAGTAGCCCCCCCTGCACATATATAAAAGTAATAGTAGCCCCCTGCACATATATAAAAGTAGATAGTAGCCCCCTGCACATATAAAAGTTCATAGTAGCCCCCCCCCCTGCACATTTATAATTAGATTATAGGTCCCCCGCATGATTAGAGCAAATTAAAAGTAATAAATTAACCACACTCACCTGACCTCGCTGCTCCCGGTCTTTTTCTTCAGCGGCGTGACGTCACCAGGCCGCGCGGGCAGCGTGATGACGCGCACGCCGCCCGCGCTGTGCACTCCGGTGAGCCGCATCCTGCCTGCGGCCACAGAGTACTCTGCAGAGCTCTCTCCTCCGCCAAAGCATCTAACTGTATGTGCGTACGGCGGGAGCACATACAGTTAGTCCCGCCACCGCTGCCGTCGCCAAGGCCCTAAGCCGATAGCTTAGCGACTGGTAACGGCTTAGGACCCTAACGATCGGCGGCGGCGGAGGATAACGGCGGCGCCGGGGACTATTCCACACACAGAGAGAAATAGCAGATGGGGGTTGGTTAATAAATGGTGGAAAAATAAGAAGTTCAGTTTTAGTGAGGTTTAGTTTAAATTTAGAAAGGGACTGAGGTCAGGACAGCGGCAGACACCCCCATTTGGGTGTTTTTTGCGGGGAAAGTAGTGGGGGTTTCAGGAAGAGGTTATTAATTGGGTTCATAACTTTGAGATGGGGTGGAAGCCAAATGTACTAAGGGGTTTGGCCAACGGGGGTGTATAGATTGAGAAGAGGGAGAGTAGTTGAGAAGGGAGAGGCCCAAAAACCTTCCCCTGGGGAAACCCCCAACGTAAGGGGGATCGGGAAGAAGTGGGAACCCGAAAAAGGGATAAAAATTTAAAGGATTTGGTTTCAGAGAGAAAAAGATGAAAAAAAAAGAGAAAGAGTGTTTTTGGGAGGGCCAATGGTGCTGAGCTTGTGAGGAAAAAGTGGGGGTAAAACAGTGTAAAAATGCTGCAGGAGATCCAGAAGAAACAAGGATTTAATTTCCCCTGAATTTAGAAAGTGGGAGATAATTAGCGATTTTTAAGGGAAAAGGACCCGTTTCTGTGGAGTGTAAAGTGCAGAAATGTGTTTTTTTGGGGATCTAGAAGAGAGTTACCCGAGGGGATAGCGATTAGGTGAGAGTAGACCAAGCATTCCAGGTTTTAGAGATGAAGGGAAGTTAGAAAAAAGGTCAGTGGGTTGGCACCCCAGGACTTTTTTAGAAAAAGGAGCTTTTTTTAAAACCGAAGATGGAAAGACCCCAGTGGTGAGGAGAGATTGAAGATTGCAGAAAGGTGAGAGAGGACGGGCTGGAAAAAATAGGGGACAAGGGGGAAAGGGAAAATGGGGTCATAGAGCTTTTTTGGTGGGACGAGCAGAAAAGAAAAGGGTCTGAATTTTTCTTCCTTGTTGTTGGGTCAAGGTTGAGAGCGGACTAAGGGACGTCCCGGGAGGGGATGGGTTTGGGTGTTACTTGGGTTTGAGTTCCCAATGTTTTCCCGGATATTTTTGATTTTGTCTTTAAAGGGGAATTTGGCCAGGTCCTTAGCCAGGGCAGTGCCGGAACCTGAACTTTAGGCCTTAGGGGGATGTGGAAGGTTCAAACGGGCGTTTTTGGGTTTTTTGTAATTTTGGAGATGAGGGAGGTAAAATTTTTCCCCGTTTGGAAGTACTTTTTTGGGGCCCCTATGAAAAATAGGGCACATGCTCCCGCCCCAGAAAAATTCAAATCAATACTTAAAGGGATACACCCCATAAAAAAATAGAATGGTCACACCCAGCTGACTGATTCAGTAATACCTTTCTGGGAGGAATGATAGAGGAGCAGCACAACACAGGGTTTAAAAAAGGAAATGCTCTAAAATTTGAAATTTAAAGGGGAACCCAAGTATTAACTAAACTAGACATGTCAGGAAATGTCACAGGTCCTCGGGAATTTAAAGAAAAAATTTAAAAAGCAAACCAAAATTTTTTAGATCTATTAAGGAAACCCTCCCCAAAACCCCACAAAAATGTATGTAAAAATACACGAAAGCAGATTTACTATAACTGTCTAATAAAAGGCACGTTTTAAAAACCCCATTCCCCTAGCAGTTCATGCGGTATGGTAAATTTGGGATCAAAAAGGATTAATTTTTCCCCGGAAAAGAGGGGCACTTTGGAAAGGGGTGTGGAGTTTTTAAAACCCAAATGAAGGGCTCCCAATGAAAGGAAAGAGACCCAAAAACTCCCCAAACCACCTTTTAAAAGAAGAATTCCCTTTAAAACTTTAATAAAAATGAAAAAGACCCTTAAAAACGCTCTCTTCCTTAAAAGATACTTTGAAAAATTTTTTAAAGTATATTAAATTTTAATTTTTAAATTAAGTAAAAACATTAAAGGCTTATACATCCCCCACAAAATTCATTTTGGCCTCCCGAAAGGGGGTTTTCCCTCACCATCAGTTTCACAGTCACAACCAGCTTTTTTTTCAATCCCCCTTTGTTAGGCTGGGGGGGAGGTTCTTTTGCAGTGTTTAGATTTTTTCTTCTCTGTAAAGGAGACATAAAAAAAGGGAGCATTTTGTAGGAGAGCTTATCCCCATTTAAAACAAAGTTTCCCTTTGGCTTGAGGAGTGAAAAAAAAGTGCTTATCTTGCACTAGATAATTATTTTGTCAGGTGGCTCTAGGACCATGGTGTTGTCACTCCCTGCTCTTAATCAAAAAATTTTATGGTCAGGAAAACCAAAGGAAAACCCGGGGTCAGCAATAAAATCTTTTATTTTTTGACAAAAGTAAAATAAAAAGGGCCAATGTTTTTAGAAAAGGTCAAAAATGACTTGTCTACACTTTGAAAGCTAATCTTTTTTAGTGAAAAAACCCCCTTTAAATGGGTACATTAGCCTTTTTGAGTTTACATCAAAAGCCTCTCCCCCAAGCCGGGCCCAAAAAACCTGCTCTGAAATGAAGGGGGGCAAACCCCTTGAAACAGCTGTCTGCGAAATTTAATGGTTTTTAAAAAGTTTTTGGGGTTTCTCAGATTTTGGATTTTAAAGGAATTCTACTTACAATAGGTGCTACTAGAGTCCTAGCTCTCTTTATTGAGCTTATTTGAATGTACAATACACTCGCTGTATGTTCAGATACTGTGGTCTAGATTTACACTACATTATCTATTGGTTGGCAACTTGGCTTAGTTTGCACCAAAAATTGTGCCAAATTTTGGGTTTAAACAATGTCCACAATAAATCAACCCCTTTTCCAAAGTATAAATTTCCCCCTTTATGTTTTTATATACCCCCTTTTCCTTGAGACCAAAAATGACTAAAAAACTTTCTACTTTCACCTAAAAAATTGTGTTTGCAAAGCATTAAAAAGCTTTTTTTGGGCCACAAATTGTGCCAAAATTTTTTAGCAAAATCTGCCCCTGTATCGTCCCTTGGGGGGTTATACTCACGGGTTTTGAACAGGAAGGAATATTTTACCTACTGGATGCCATGTCATTTGGAAATTTTTAAATTTTTGTTCTCCCCTTTAATATGAGCCCACAGATATGGTCTTTTACTTTTAAAAAAAAAAATTTTTTTTTGTAGAAAATCACCCTGTTTTTTGGTTTTAAAGAATATGGGTAAACCCAAAATTTTTTAAGAAATTTCAAACTACAAAAAAATTTAAAAAAAAAAAAAAGGGAAAAAAAAAGTATTAGTCACCAAAACATCCTGTTGGGAAATGAATTTTACCCCCCCAATCAAATTTAGGGAGTTAGGCACTTTGTTTAAAATTACAGGTTTTCTGGCTTCAATGTCAGTTATATGTGTTAGGGGGCATTCACAAAGTTTTTGGCACTTATTTTGTGGCATTTTTTGCGTGCAGCTCTTATTGTTTGCAATGTAAAATCATTGTTGACATTTAGAAGAAGAAGAAGACATGTTAAAAACCTTGAGGTGATTATTTTTTTTTCAGCCCTAAAAAACAAGCAGAAACTTCCCCGGGCATTCCCCCTGTTTTTTTTCATTCAATTCGCGCTGGAAAATGTTGGGCATTTTAAAAAAGGGGAAACCCAAAGCATTCTCAGTGCGGGGCGTTTGCGCCAGACATTTTTTAAATTTTTTGGGGGGAAGTACCCCCAGGCTCTGTGCACAATTTCATCTCAGAAGTTTGGGTTTAGTAAAATTTTCTAGTTAAAACCCCCCCAAGGGGTATACCCCAAAAATTTTAATTTCAGCTTCGTCACCCCAAAATAGTATCTTTCTGGTCTTCATTGGACTGTTATATATAAGTATACCTTTTTTACTATTATATAAAATGGAGAAGACTCTACAGAGAAAGCACTGCAAAAAATGGATACGTATAGATACAATTCTGTTGAAAGGTCTAAACGCTGTGTATACGGTACAAAACCCATATTTGCTTCCTCGCTTGGTTGTACATATTATTGTCTCTAAATTCCACATGGAACTTGTGCATTGCTGTTTTGACCTATTTTGTCCATGATTTCTCTTTGGATCACCCTTTTGTTTTGGAATACTCCGCTCTGGATATCTAACCCCCTTTTCCAACCCCCTTGCCTGTTTTTTGCATTGTCATTAACACAGCTTGTACATCGATGTTACCACAGCTTGGACGGTTTCGAACTTTTCAATGATTACGCATCTGATCAAGCCTAAGCTCTGCTAATCAACCCTTACTGAAATCCTGAAGTGTCTGACTGTTTTCCTGACTACTGACTTTGTACCACACACTCAGCTCCACTACCACACCAGTACTGAACCCTATGTTGTTTGACTTTGTAACGTTATGTTTCTCGTACATGAATTTCTTTTGTTATTGTTACCCATAGAAATTATACCTCCTAATTGTCTCATAGTCTGCTTCCCTTTTTGGCAAAAAAATTCCCTCATATGAACCACCAAAGGCAGCTGGGGGCCAACCCCGTTGAGGACCCCCCTGAATACCTCAAACCGATACCAGGGTTTTTGGGAAAAAGTAGGAGCACTGTAGATGAATGGTGTCCCCACTTGGTTCTTTCTCTGGGACTGGGTCTCATATGAATTATATCAAAACCCCTTTGGCCCCCCCTCTATTGTCGTCCCCCCTGTTTTTTATATTTCGTTTTTACATACATAGGGAAAAATGTACAGGACAGACCAAAAGTTTGGACACCCCCTTTTCATTCCAAAAGTTTTTTTGTATTTTTTATGACTATAAAAAAATTTTAGATTCAAATGGGAAGGCATCAATTAACCATTTTGGAATTAAAATACTTAAAAAAAAAGTGTGAAAAACTGAAAAAAATTTTGTTTTTATTTTAGGTTTTTCCAAAGGGAGCCACCTTTTGCTTTGATTTTTGCTTTTTCACCCCTTTGGCATTCTCTGATGGCCCTTAAAGAGGTGGTCACCTGAAAAGGGTTTTTACTTCAAAGGTGTGCCCCCGTAGGGTTTTTTTAAGTATGATAAGCGTACGGGGCTACAAAGAAAAATGTCTCACAAAGAGGGGCCGCCCCAGGAAAAGGGAAAAACCAAGAGTCACCTCTGCGGGAGAGGGAGTTCATCCAAATCACCCGCCCCCAGAAAACGAAAGGTTTTTAAAAGCGCTTTAATTGAGACCCCGGTAAATGCCGAGTTAAAAGAGGAGACTGTGTGCAAACAGGGCCCTTTTTGGAAAATAGCTGCTTGGAAACCAATTTCTAAGGAAGGCAACAAGGGAGAAGGAATTGTTTTGGGGTAAGAAAAAACAAGGAAAAAGGTCCATTGAAACCCGGGGGAAATTGTGCTTTTGTTGATTTAGTCCAAAATTTGAGATTTTGGTTGCAACCACCGTGTTTTGTGTGAAAGCAGAAAAGGGGGAAAAAAATCCCGGTTCCCCCCCGTGAAGCATGGGGGAGGAGGGGGGTGGGTGGGGGGTAAATTTGCTGGGGACACTGTTGGGGAAAATTTTTTTTTTTCAAAAATTTAAGGAAAGGGTGATATTTGAAAGGTTACACACCGCCTTTTTGCAGCGGGTTTCTATTTCCCTCCCGGTTTGGGGTTTTGTTGGACCTTTTTTTATTTTTCAAAAGGACAATGGCCCCCAAAACACCTCCCGACTGTGTAAGGGGTATTTACCACGAAAAGGGGAGTGATGGGGGGGTACGAAAGGGGACCTTTGGCCCCGGAAAAAGTCCCCCAGACCCGAAACCCAAAAAGATGGTTTGGGGGTTTAGCTGGACCGGGGGGCCCGAGTGAAGGCAAAAAGGGTCAAAAAGACTAAACCTTTTCTAGGAACTCCTTCAAAACTGTTGGAAAGGGCCATTTTTAGGTGACTACCTCTTGGGAAAACTCCTCAAAAGAAAAGCCCAAGGGTTGTGCAAAGCAGTAATCAAAGGGAAAAGGTGGCTACCCTTTTAAGGAAAACCCCAAAAATATAAGACAAAAATTTTTAGTTTTTTCCACTTTTTGTAAAGGGAATAATTCCCTTTTTAATTCATTGTTTTGTTTCCTTCAGTGTGAATTTACAATTTTTTAGTCATGAAAATTTAAAAAAAACTGTTGGAATTTAGAAAGGGGTGTCCAAACTTTTGGTTGTTTCTGTTAAAGAATCTTTCTGCCCAAAAAAGTTTTTTTTGGGGCCAAAAAAAAAAAAAACTGTCCTGGGTTCTGGGGGGGTGACTATTTATGAAAAGGTTTTTTCGCCAAATTTGAGCGTGTCCTTAAAAATTTTTGTCTGTGCCAATTTTAAGGGGCATGTCCATCAATTTTATAAGATTAGAGGGGTTTTTTTTTAAAGTGTTTGACCGACTGGGCCCATGTTTTGAAAACTGTTAGGTTTTAAAACTCGCTGTGTTGCCCAAAAACAAAATAAACAGGGGCGCCCCCTTTAAATTTTTAAAATTTAAAGCTCGGGAAAAAGGACAGGGGCACTGTGATTGGTTGCTATGGGAAACAAAGTGAGTTTTAGAACTAGACAGTTTTCATACATGTGGACCAATGTGTCACAAAAATGGAGTACTAATCCATGCCATTTTCAAATAGAGATAAAATTTGTCTCAGGCACATGTTTTTGTCTCACAGGAGTACACATTCATGAAGTGCTGTGAGTCACTTCCTTACCTACTGACGAATGCTACACTAACCTACTGAAAAGTATGACTGTCTAGTCTGCCCCAGTTTCCATACATGTGCCCCAATCATTTATTTTAATGTTGCTCATACAGCTTCATACTTACCATATACATTCTCACAAGGTTGTATGGTTGTGAAAGTTGTATGGTGTAACTTGCAATACATTCCATAAACAAACTAAAAATGCTAAGAACAAGATTTAAGATCATTTCCTTTGTTTGGTGCCTAAGCATAGTTCGACCTTATCTACTTCTACATTGCGTGAAAGGTCTAGGGAATCGTATACTCATAGCATAACAAATGGAAATGCATCAGGAACAATTTGTCATCTTCCCCCTATTCGTTTGTGACCATAGCTCAAAGTAATGCCGTTCTAACTAATTGGGGTTCCAGCTCATGGACTCCCAGCAATGCCATCTTCACTGACATAGCAAAGAAGGTTCAAGCATCAAGAGGAATTGGTTGCCTCACCTAGAACTGTGGTGAAACCCAGCTCAGTGACTCACACAGAGGTTATATTCGAACCATGGACATATAGCTATAGCCATAGTAGCCAGAGTGACTGCTATGGGGCCCAAAGGTTGAGGTGGCCTACTCAGGTATAAGAACAAAGTTCCTTTTTGAAGGGAACAAGTACTAATGTATCTAAAAAAAATTAGAATACCATTGAAAATTTGTTCTAGGGCTCACAAGTGTATTATATTAAACCTTGTACATTATAATGTATGGAGTCTATACATAATGTTTTTCTCTATTTGACTTAAATTATTGATATCAATGATCTTTCCGGTGATATTCAAATTTGAGACGCACTAGTAGTTAGTGGCGTTCTGCTCTCCAGCACTACTATTTGGGATTTCTGATATATAGCGGTATTGTTTATAGGTTTAATTGTTGCTACTTATGCAGTTGTTTTAGTTTATTTTCATTAGGTGGTGGGAGCCATCTCATTTTGCTGAGGGGCCCTATGAATTTTAGTTACGCCCCTGATTCTAACATCTCATTCCCCTTTAAGGCCTGTGACTGTCCTCATCTGTAAAATCACGTATGTCTTCCCAGCACTATTCCCTCAGTTTTGATCTCCCAGTTTGATATCTTTGAACCAACTGACCAACTACCTCACAGTACGAGTCCTGTTTTCATGTGATCAAGAGACTTTGATCAAGCTGGATTTGGTTGGATAAGCTCCAGAATCATCTTCATACTGAAACTATTTGTGAATGTAACTTTTGGCTCTTTTATCTGAAACACTGCAATTTTAGGCTTAGCAGTCACTTAAAAGGCTCTCACTGAGCCATTTGTATACATTAACTGTTCAGACATCCTTATCTATTTTTCAAGTCGGAGAGGGATAGCAACTGTGTAGTATTGACTATGGTGTAGAGTACATCTAAAGCAAGCAGAAAAAGAACACTGAAGCATAAAAGTAAAATTTCTTTACAACTTTTTCACTCCTGAACAATTCCTTGAAACTATTTCTTTTCAAATTAGCAATATATTATTATTCAGTTAGTTGCAAAACCAGATGTTTGTAATTCCTTGCATAGATTTATTGCATTCTTGAAAAAAATAACTTAGTTTAAAAAATAGACCTATGTACTGTACTGTGCAAAACTTTAATGGCAACATGTATGAACGGGCTGCACCTTTTTGGTTGGTGTATCTTGTACCAAAAAACTGTCGTAGCTCTGCACTATAGATATATGAACATTCGTATGCCAAAATTTGCGCCAGGTCCGATACTTTTGAATGTGCCAAAGATATACTATGCTATGCAATGCATACCACACAACAGATTTATGTACCCACATACGACAGGTTCATACATATTGTGGCATATATGCCTCAGTATCAATTTAGAACTAACTTGTCTGCAGCAAGTTTTAGGCTATGTTCACATGGCTTATTTGCGGGTTCGTAATTACGCCCCGCAATTACGCCGTGTGGACGGGGGCGGAGGGCCGGCACCTCGCCGGCCCATAGACTATCATTACTAGTGGCGCGTATACGCCGCTAGTAAATGAGATGTCACTTATCTCCCCCCGCTGCGGATTCACCGAGCAGGGAGAGGAGACATAATCCATAGTTCTCTGAGAACTGTGGATTACCGTAATGACTGGGACGTATTCCAGCCATAATTCACGCAGTACGGCGCGTAGTTACGGACTGAAATACGTCCCATTTTAAGCCGTGTGAACATAGCCTTATACATGTTGTCCTAAGTTTTGAGTGGAAAAAATTTTGCAAAAATGCTGCCAATCAGACGTCTACCTAATTTATTCTATAGCAGAACAATGAGCCCAAACATACAGCCAATGTCATTAAGAACTTTCTTCAGTGTAAACAAGCAGCCTTGTAAGTGATAATGTTGCCCCCAGAGCCCTGATCTCAATAAAATATAGTCTATCTGGGATCACATGAAAGACAGAAGGATATGTGCAAGCATTCATCCACAGAAGATCTGTGGTTAGTTCTCCAAAATCTTTGGAACAAGCTCCTTGCTGAATACGTTCATGTGTACTTAGAAGAACTGACGCTGTTTGGAAGCCGAAGGAGAGGTTACACCAAATATTGATTTCATTTTGATTTATCTTTTGTTTATGCACTTTGCATTTTGCTAATTAATAAAAAATAAAGTATTAACACCTCTATTTTTTAAATCATTCTTAGTTTGCAGCATTTTTTCCACTCATGCCTAAAAGTTTTGCACATTACTATAAATGTGGTGTCAAAAACAGCATTTGGTTTTGCACATCAAAAAACCTTGTTTAAAAAAAGCACAAATGCACACTGGTGTGGCAGTAATACATATAGACAATCAAATTCAAAAAACAATGGCACACTATGGACTAAAGAAACTATCAAAAAGGATATAGGAAATTTGGAAAAAGCATTACTGCTAACTAGGATACATGGAAAAAAATTTTGAGGTTCTTAGTTCACTTAGTCCATAGTGTGCCACTGTTTTTTTAATTTGAATGTGTATAAACGTGGTGTGTCAGTATTAAGTTGCCACAGTTTTTTTTCCTTTCATCTCATTTAAACAATATCCACAGACAACCCCAATAACATAAATGGGCCAATAGAAACTAACCATAATTAGGTATATCTACCACTAAAAAAATACCACCAATCAAAGAAACCACATACCAGAAAGATATTATCAGCATATTATCATCTTTTTTTTAAATTCAAAGGGTTAAAAGACAATAAAAAGATGCTGTGTACAGATCACCCGGGGGAAAAGTACAACACTCAGCATGAACTTAGTTACACAGCATTGCATGTACAGTATCTCACAAAAGTGAGTACACCCTTTTGTATATATTGTATTATATATTTTCATGGGACAACACTGAAGATATGAAACTTTGATAAAATATAAAGTAATCAGTGTGAAGCTTGTATAACAGTGTAAATTTGGTGTCTAAACCGCTGGCAGCAAAAGTGAGTACACCCCTAAGTGAAAATGAACAAATTGTGCCCAATTTGCCATTTTCCATCCATGGTGTCATGTGACTCTTTAGTGTCACAAGAATGGAGAGCAGATGTGTTAAATTTGGTGTTTTCACGCTCACACTCTCTCATACTGGTCACTAGAAGTTCAATATGGCACCTCATGGCAAAGAACTGTCTGAGGATCTGAAAAAAAAGATATGTTGTTCTACATAAAGATGGCCAAGGTCAAAAGAATTTTGCCAACACCCTGAAACTGAGCTGCAGCACGGTGGCCAAGACCATGCAGCGGTTTAACAGGACAGATTTCACTCACAATAGGCTTGCCATGGTTGACGTCATATCCAAAGATTGTCTTTTCAAAATAGACATATGAGTGCTGCCAGCATTGCTACACAGGTTAAAGTTTTGGATGGTCAGCCTGTCAGTGCTCAGACCATATGCCGCACACTGCATGAACTTGGTTTGCATGGCTGTTGTCCCAGAAGGAAGATTCTTCTAAAGATGATGCACAAGAAAGCCCTTAAACAGTTTTTTTAAAAACCAAGAAAGACTAAGACGGGGGATTACTGGAACCATCCCTTTATGGCCTGAGAGACCAAAGATAAATTTAAATTTTGGTTAGATGGTGCAAGGGTGTGGGCATAACCGGGTGAGGAGTACAAGAAAAGTGTGTTTTCCACAGTAAAGCATGTTGGGGGGAGTGTCATGGTTTTGGGGCTGCATAGTGGTTGGCTGTCAGGGCTATAGGCTATATTTCATTGAGAAACCTGAATGCCCTTTATGTGACTGTAAAGCAGAGCAGGCCCCCACCCTTTTTGGGAACAATGGACATGGGTATTCAACAAGATAAAAACCCCAAAACACCTCCAAGATGCCCATGTTTTGTTAAAAAAAATGAGGTAAAGTTTTTGGACTGACTAAGCATGTCCCCAAAACCTAAACCCTTTGACATCTGTGAATTATCCTAACGGAAGGGGGAGGAGTGTAAGGTCTCAAACATCCCCCAGTTTCATGACATCAAATTTCCATGGAACCGTGAAGACTATTGAACTTCACCCCAAGAGACCTCAGGAGTGATGGAAAAATGGTGGCCACACAAAATGCTGACACTTTAGGACAATTTTTTCATTTTTACATTTATTTGTTTTATTGTTTTTATTTTACACGCCATTAGTTTCCCGGTGTTGTACATTTGAGGAGGGGTTCAAAAATAACATATGTTTAAAAAAGTACATGACAAAAATAAATGGCTAAAAACTGGTACAAGGGAGAAAGGGGAAATTTCGGCAAAGGGTTTCTTCTACAAAAAGGAGGAAAAAAACAAAGGGGAGGATTAGAAAATTTTTTGTGAGATAGTGTGTGGGAGAGATTATTGGGGTGATAAACTTTTTTCCCGAAGAGCTAGGTTTCCCGGTTTGCTTTTGAGGCTTGTGAAATTAAGGAGGTCGTATTGGGGGATGAGTTTCCGAGTAAGGAAAGAATAGAGAAATCTTTGAGCAGTTGTGTGAGGAGATGATTGGAGGAGAGCAGAGAAGATGCTCTTGTGTGGAGTGCAGATTTTGTGAGGGGAGGTATCTTCTGAAAGATGTGAGAAAGCACAGTTAATTTATGTTTTTTGGAGGGTGGGGGCAAAATTTCTTTTTCACATCATGTATCATGGGTTTGTAAACCGAACTGAAACGCTGGCAATGAGTAGCCAGTGAGGGGGAAAGGCAAGGGAAAAATGCAGGGAGAAGCGGGGAAGGGGGGGATAAATGGGCAGCAAGTTGAGGGTGGTTTGGGGGTGAGCAAAAGTGGTAGCTGGATGCCATAGAGAAGGATGTTGCAGTGTCTAGGGGGAGATACAAGGCATAGAATAGCATCAAAGTTAAGGGAAAGAGCAGATTTGTAACGTTTTTTCTGGGGGAGGGACAGGCAGGTAAAGCTGGAAGGGGGGCTCAAAAACAGAGAGGGGTAAAAAGGTTATCCCCAAGGCCAGACTTTTCAGGATGGGAGGGGTACGCCATTGACTGCATAGAAGACAGATGGGGGGACAGAGTGGATATGATAAATTCTGTTTCCCACATTTATTTTTAGGGGAAGGAGGGAAAAGAACAAGATATGGGTATAACACCTGGGGTACTCACTTAGTTACCCCCCGGGTTTAACAATGATACTGATTAATTTGAGGGCAAAAACCCAAATTTACCCTGTTTTACAAGCGACCAACTATTTTACATTGTATCAAAGTGTATACTCGTGTTTTTCCATGGGTAAAACAAATTTACAAAATGTAGGGGTGTACCCACTTTGTGAGATTTGTAATCATACTGATAAAGATCTTAATAGAGATATAGTACACCTCAACAAAAGAATAAAAAAACACAAATGTGAGATAAGATTTTCAAAACGAATACCTTTTTCAAAAAAAACAAAAAGGAAACGACCCTTTGGGGAGAGAATCCCAAACATTTTTTTTTGCGTCTTGCTTTGTCTTATAATTTCTTGTTGGGATGTACTATATATGAAGTTCTTGAAATAATATACATGCTATACAGTACATTTATGCTGAGTGTGATACTTTTCTTAGGGTGATCTGCTCACAGCACCTTTCTATTTTTTTTAACCCTATTATCATAATTAAGATAATAATTGTATGCTTGTAATATTTTTCTGGTATGTGGTTATCTTAGATTAGCAGTGATAATAACCAAGTAAACATGAAACATGTCATCCTTATGACATCATAACTGTTTGTCATGACATAATCACGTGTTCATATTGTTGTTCCCCGCGATCCCAGATGTGATAAGTGAGGGACAATGTCTGTATCACAAGGAAGAAATATCAGGCACAATTATTGCATATACTGTAGTGTGAATTCTCTATATAGCAACAAAATCGCAATAAAAAATATATGGGAAGTGGGTTTTTTAGGGGTTTTATTTTATCTTCTGAAAAATATAGTCAAGCATGTTAATGAATCACCTACATAACATAAATAGTAAAGAAATACACACTTAGCACTCTGCCATATGTATACCCTATCTAGCAAAGGATATTAGCATATTTAAAACTCATCTCCCATATACCTAACATTGACTGCTCTATGAATTGCATATGAGTTTTCTAGTTTATAAATATGTGTGACCTGAATACATCTCATGTTTTTTGCCAGTGGGAAGGAGGTGTTAAAAGTGAATGTTGCTGATTATTGTTTCACCCTATGAAGGAGCAGTGCACAGTGCTAACGTCCCTTTGAATTACCTCCCTCGAAACAACACTTATGCGGAGATGGCAGTTTCCAGTTTTAGGGAACTGGTAATTCATAAGTGATTATAAATCAGACTCTCCTGTGACATTCACAGTGTGATAATGCCAGGTTTAGATGCCAGTGCCAATGCACGACTTAGGTTACTACACAAGATTCCTTCCGAGATGTTTTTTTCATCTGTAATCTTTGCAAATATTTACATGGTGCTGCAATGTCGTACTCACTTTAAAAGCATTTCCAACTCCAGAGAGTAGTAATACCAGATGCTGTCCATGTCTGCAAAAATAGAAAGGAACCGTGAATAAAAGATTAAAAATAGTCTGAAATGTTTATTGTATTCAGTGAAAATGGACTCTAATGCAGCCGTCTTTAACACAGAGCTGAAAATTACAAGTTCATCCAGTCAGTACTCAGGAAGAGGCAGCCATTCAAGAAAAACACACACCATTCCTACGTTTTAGTTCTTAAATCATAGGCGTCGTTGTAAGTCATATTTAGGGTATCATCATTGTCATGTTCCATTGACGTTACAATGACATCAATTGTGGTTACCATGGAAAGCCATGCATCAAGCAATAGTCAGCTCTACACAAAAGACATTATGTCTGGCCATTAGGTTTAGGAGGAAATCTATCCAAAACTGATCCTGTGACAAGTTAAAGATATGTTACTGGATAACATCAATGTAATCCATGTAGTTGGACTGTTAACAATTTGCTAAGTAAAGGGGCTGTACCCCTTATTTGGCACCAGCTTATAGGCCCTATGATGTAGCATGTATGGTATGGCAAAACAGTAACTTGGGAGGACTTTGTATAAGGGGAACAAACACCATGGACAAAATATAATCACTGAGCTATGTTAGTCTGTCAGGGCGTGACCCGGTGGCACATGGCTCTGAGATTTTTGCCCCATGCAGGTCTGTATGTGTGAGCTGGCGAGACTGGCAACTGCCCGGGGATGTGTGTAAGCTATTGTCTGTACATGTTATACCTGTTACATGTACCACACACATCCCCTCCCTTACATACGGTTACATACATCTAGTGGCTGAGTGAGGTATCTTTACATGTATGGAATATGTAAGAATACCACTAACAGATGTCACATATTTGTAGACCATTATATGTACCACTCACAGCCGTCATATGTATCTAACCCACTATATGTACCACACAGCTCCCATGACATAAGGTTACATACATGTAACAGCTGTGAGGTACATTTACATGCATGTTACACATAAAAGGTACCACTCACAGCTGTCACATGTATGTTACACACTATAAGTTCCACACACTGACATAAGGTAACATATATGTAACGGCTGCGCGTGGTACTTTTACATATATGTGACACATTAAAGGTGCCACTCACAGCCAGTACATGTTTGTAACCCACTCTATATATTATACATACAGTGAGTTACATATGTGCGACACATGTGATGGCTGTGAGTGCTACCTTTACATGTCACATACATGTCACATACAGCCGTTACATGTATGTAAGAGCTGTTTTGTTTGTTGGGAGGTTTTTTTGTTTGCTTGTTTTTTTGGGGGGAGGATAATATTTTCTCCCCACCTCAAGTGCTTTTTGACACATGCACATAATGGATTTTTATACAGAAGAAATCTGTCATACAGTGCCAAGTAAAAGGGTAACAATGTTTTGATCTTGTGACTTTCAGGCTCAATATCTCACCATCCACTACAGCTTTGAATGTGAGACTCTCATCATTTTATAGACAATCATCTTGGCTATATCATACATAAATTTGAGTTGCAACTATTTAGCATATGCTTAGTTATGCAGATTATTGTCGTATAACTGCATTGTTACTGTTTTGCTCCTAAAAATTTAAAGTTCAAGTTTTATTATTTTGCAAATACAGCAACTCTACTTCATTGTCATTGAACCATTTCTTTGGCACCCTTGATATATGCTTCAGGTCATTGTTCTGCTGGAACACTATGTCGTTCTTTCAATACCCACAGTACTCGAGTGTACGAAGTAACTCATCTTGCTGGATACTCACATATAGCTCAGCACTGAGATCAACATTGATCCTAGTCAAGTACACAATGCCTTTATCTGTGAAACAACCCTTTATCTTCAGGTTTCCTCCACTGACCTTAACAGTTCCTTCAATTTCTCAATCTATTAGCCCCCTTTTCCCTTGATTCTTCCAGACCCATTTGCACCCATCAGAGCCCGGTCTATTGACTTTCATCTCATTGCTTCAAATTACTTGTTTCCAAACTTCCAGTGTCCACTTTTCATACTTTTTTGTAAATTCGAATCAACGTTTCTTAGGACGAGATTGAAGTTGAGGCTTCTTCACCTTTTTTTCGGGCCATCATTCCAAACCTGTGTAATGTGTGTTGCACGGACTTCTGTGATCTCACTCTTACGAAGCATACGAGCCACCTCCACTTTCGTGTCTGTCACGTCAGAACTGATAGACCTTGTGATGAGTCGACTTGTTGACTCCAATATTTTGCCTGGACGTTCACCTCTTGGCTTTTGAATGGATGGACAGACATTTCATATTCTTCCAGCTGTCCTGGCCTCACGTGATGAAGTTTGGCAATTTTCTTGGCCCAGAGACGCTATTGAAGAACTGATTGATTCTGTTTCTCTTTTCTTGGGAAATCTTCATGGCTGCTTAAACCAGTGACCTTTCACTTGGGAATCATCCTAATAACACACTGAGCTATTAGGGAATGTGAGAACAGGTTGTAATTTGTAGTAACAAGAAGAGAAAGATTGTTACATCACCAGGAGCAAAACAGTAACAATGCAGTCACATGATAAGAATCTGTAGAACTAAGCTTACGATAAATAGTTGCAAGTCAAATTGATGTATGAGATAGTCAAGATGATTGTCTATAAAACGATGGGAGTCTCATGTTCAAAGCTGTAGAGAACGGGAAAATATGGAGCCTGAAAGTCAAAAGTTAAAAAAACGCTACCCTCTTGCTTGGCACTGTATATCCGCAGATTTACATTTTGGGCAGCAGATCTTTATGCAAACTCAGACACAGATTGGCATCAATAAATTGGGCTAATCCCCATGCTGTCTACCAATGCAGTTTCTGTTTGGAATCCCCATGGAAACCATAACCAATAAGTGACATTTACAAATTTGCATTATATTCCATGCAGAATTCACATGGATTTTGGATGAAATCCATGTTAAAATTTGCCGTGTAAACGGGACCTTTAAGAACGTCAAAGAGAGTATCCCTGTGTCATGCACCACTCTTCAGGCTTTGCACAAAGTATATTACAGTGCATCAGTTTTCAGAGACTGTCTCTAAATTACTATAAGACATAGCTGACCTTTCTGGAAGGGAAACTACCATTAAAAAAGACATTTAGGTAAATAATTCATAATTGACTAGGATTCATTGTAATCCTGCTCTTTGGTGGCTTGATGGATTGTTGTAATATCTTTTTAATGCTGGTAACTACTTAGATAAAGGTTTGGGGGTTTTCACTGCATTTATCTCTACAAACCTGTGCACTATTTTATATTTCGACTCCACAATTTTTATACAGAATTACAGGTATTTAATTTATAATGGTGAAAATCATTCTCATTTTCATGAAGAATTACAATCCTTTGTGTGCTACTAGCATAAAGTAGTAGCTATAGTCACCTTTCCTATGGGGAAAACAACGAAGAGCAGGAAATTGGGGGTTTAGCAGACCCAGCCCGACCAGCTGCCCTCCACTGGGCAGGTTCCCAGTGGGTTGCCAAATCCTGGCTGCTGTGGCCTGGACCACACTAAGCAACCAGGGAACATGCTGCATATTTATTTTCCTTCAATTGTTCACTTCATCACAGTACCTATTTTAAGCAGGAAAAATAAAGTACTTGTTTCAGCCAATCAGTGGTTGCCGCATGACAATCCAACCGGAGCAGCCGGAAGTGAACATAAACCGGGCAGAGAACCAGGAGTGTTCCCGGATGAAGAAAAATCAAAGGGGGGTTTTTTGGGTTTTTGTTTTTCAGCTCCAGTATTTTAAATTAATGTAAAAAAAATAATACTCAGGCAGACCCTTAAGCCCCTTTAAATTCGAGGAAAGGTAAGATCTGCTAATACTGATCGTCACGATCCACAGATCGTAATATTGTCAGGAACGGGCCATGGGTACTGAAAGGTGGACACCGGGGGGAGTTGTGGGTCTACTGGGGTACCCGAGAAGATGGTATTTTAGCAGACCGGGACCAGGGAGCAGAGTCTAAGGCGCCCCCGGTCTTCACCAGAGCCCACTGCAAGGCTGGTAGTGACCCCCAGGTAGCTACCCCTGATGTGACTACTCGCGGTGGCAGCCAAATCTGGGCAAAGGGCACTGGGTACAGGGAGAGGTACCCACAGCAATATAGCCATAGACATACAAAGTTCCAGGCAGGGAACGACTTACATCGACAGATAACAGCAGTAGTACATTGATAACAGACTGGTGCAGTGGCAGGAAACAGCAGTAGCTATACGCAGGTAACTCAGGGATTAACTGCAAGTAACAGCACCGCACAGCAGACAGGGGGCAGGGGTCACGACAAAACAAAATGAAAAGACGCTGAAGCAAAGGCAGGAAATTCCTTAAAAACACCGGGGTCACGTTCTTTTGGGCGGTAATTAGCATACTGTTTCTTTTAAATCACTGAGCGCGCCCCGCCAAAAAAAACCTTTAGGGGTTTCTGTGCACACACAGGATGCCACAGAGCAAGAGCGAGGATGGATAAGTTAAACCTGCCAGCGGCCACCATCGCTGGGACCGGAGAGCTCACCGCAACCAAGGTAACAGCAGGAAACACAGAACCCAGCCATGCTCGTGGGCCGGAACGGGAGCCATTTTCATGACCTCAACAGGGAAAAGCAAGGAGGGAGGGAACGCGCGTAACCGTGACCTGAAACTCGCAAGCAGTGGGCCAAACTTTCTGCCCGTATAGCATTTTAAAAATTTTTCAATAAGGGGGCCCCATTTAGTTTTTAAATAGGGTTAGGCTAAAAAACAATTTTTTTGTTAAAGGGGAATTTGCCACAATCAATTTTGACGTGGGACCTCCAAAAGGGTTTTTTAATCACTTTTCAAATATATGTCACAAAAAAATGAAGCCTCTGAAGCACAGCTTCCTTACATGATTGGTTTCCCGACAGTTTAAAATTAGACAGGACCCGGGGCTAATAGGACTGATCTGGGCCCCGCTTCGTTGTTGCACTTTTTTACTGATGGGAGGGAAAAAAACGAGCTTTTTAAGGGACTGGGGAGAAAGATCCTGTGTTTTTTTGTATAGAAATTTTTTCCCAGCAGCGCCGCAGCCCCCAGTCCCGGGGTGCGGGTGCGCTCGTCCCCTCTGTTCCCCTTCTGTGCCCGGGGGAGGTGGCCGCGTCCCCCATTTGGGGCCATGGGGGCACTCACTCCCTGGGGGCACTCACTTACCTTGCCACGCTCCCTTTCCCCCGTTTTTGTCTGGCCCCTGTGGGCAGCCCTGTTGCTTTAGGACCACCACCGGGCCGGGTTTTTTTTCAGATTTAAAGGGGCCCCGCCAGCAAATTGGTTTTGCCTGACCTGACTCTTTATAAGGGGTCCACCCCCCAATTTTGCACCCTGCTGAATCCATAGCGCCCTTTACCTATTTGGAGAAAAGCCTTGTCTTTTCCGGTTTAGTCCTCCTTGGGACCAACCTGCCTGCTTTCTTCTTGCTCGAACCAAATCGCTGCCGCCCCGACCTTTGGCTTACCCCGAATCCGATTTCGTCTACCATTCCTGTCTTCTTTGCACCTCGCTGCCTCCGCAAGAAGCCTCATTTGGTGTATACCTGGTGGAATCCCGCCGTACAACCCCCAACCCGCCTGCGGGGGGCTCTGTAAAAACCCAGGCCCCCTTTTTAATTCCCTTCCTGGCGGGGTCTGTACCACCGCTTGCGCGGTCCAGTGGATCCACTACCCCACTTTTTACAAAAAAACCACTGGTTTTAAAGTAATTATCAGTAAACATGTAGACGTCCTTGGCTCTCTACTAAATCCTCTCCTCCTGACCCGGGAAAGGGAAATAAAGCACTGCCTGCTGGAGCTTTCTTCCCCTCCTGAGCAAAAAAAAGGGAGGGGAAATAAAACGCATTCCTTGTGCACAATCAGTTCCCTCTGTGGATTACAAAACAATGTTTACTCAACACAGAGACTAAATATCAGGAACGTGCTGGGGGTAGAGCGATGACATCACAGAGGGGGGGGCTTTTTTTTTTTAAAAAACACAGAAACAATTCCCCCCTTTTTCAAGTCTCAAGAGGGGATACACCTTTGGTAAGGGAAACTCACTTCTTTGGCAAAATCCCTTTTTAAAAGGTTTCTAAGAAAAACAGAAGGGAATTCCTTTAATAAACTTTTTTTTGTACCCCCCGAAACCTCAAAACTTTTTAAAAATTCCTAAATATGGCTCATCTAACACCATGGGGGACATGTTTTAACAAGCGGCCCAAAAGGGGGGCGACTTTTTTACCGAAAAACTTGCCCCGTTTTCTATATTTTTAACCATTCACCCAGTATCAGGCGCATCACAGAGCCTTTTGGCACTTTGTAAAGGCCGTACGGGAGGCGTGCGGGGGGTTGTCGCACCACAACTGTATGAATCTACACAAATTTTTACTCAGTCGGCAAAAATTTTGGCGCATTTCAGCGGAACAAGTAACCACTTTTTAATGGGTTTTCCTGAGCCTGAATTGTCATTTTTGTGCTAGAATGCCCTGATTTATGACCCGAATTAAAAAACCGGGTTCATATATTCCAGACGATTTTAAAAACTATATTTCGCAAATAAAAAATTGCCGTTGGGCGCCAAAAATCATACCCCCGGGTCGCCCCAATTCCCTTTATTTTATTTTACCAAAATAAAAAAATGAAAAAAAGCTTTTTTCGGTAATTTCTCCAACCAGCACTAGGCCCCTGCCCCCACAAATAATAAACGGTTCCTGCCCCACCCCATAAGGAGGGGGCCATGACAAAAAACTTAAACAGCACCTTTTTAAATTAAAGAGGTTTTCTCATCTCAGATTTGCTTTTAAAAATGAGGAAAGGTAAATGAGGGAAAAAAAAAATACATAGCATGTTGATTTGCTTTGTTAAGGGAAAAAAAGAAGATTTTATCTCCCTCTTAAAGTATACAAGTTTCTTTGGGACTGACCACCCCCCCTGCCCCTCTTTTCCTAATTGCTCAATCTCCACCATCAAATTCAACCATAGAGTCCCCCTGCTAATCATTTTCTAGCACAGAAGCTTTGTTTACCTTAGGGAAGGCAATTTTTAAGACTTTGAGCTCTGTAGCCTTGCATGTTTCTATTTAAAAACCCTCCTGCACATCAATAAGAATACAAATTGATATGCCAATAAAATCAATAGAACCACCCACACCTACCAGGAATGGAAACGGGCCCGCGGAACCCAATCCCATTGTAGCAAAAACTTTCAGAGGCCCGTTCCCAGAAATTTTGTCCCCAGTCAAATAAACCCATGATGATCCCCCCCCAAGTCATTCTCTAGCACAGAACTTTGTTTACCTTGGGTAATGGAAATTTTTTAAAAATTTAGAGCCTGTACCCTTTGCATGTTTTTTATTTACAAACCTCCTCACATCACTAAAAATAGCAAATTGATATGCCGACACTGCAATAGAACCACCCACACCCTGACCGGGGAATTTGAGTCAAAATTTTGCCTGTAGCTTGGAAACCAGGGAGAAAACCCCAAAAAAGACTTTCATAGATATTGAAAATATGCCATCAAAGTCTGAAGGTGAAAGGTCCTACCTCTTAGACCCTACCTATCTTGGGAATGTGCCCTTAAAATTACCAGCTCAAAAACCAGAGCGGGTTTTGCACTTGCTAAAAAAAAACTTTTCCCTTTCTGATCTTTTGGAGTTCCGATACAGGTACCGGAGTATTTGGAACTTCCATAAACAAATGGAAAATCTGGTCATGCGAACCACTCTCCTTTTCTGAGCTTAACTTTCAAGAGGCCCTTTCCCGGGATAAATGCGGGTCCCAAAGGTGGACCCAAAACTATCAGACCTGATGCAATCTTCCGGGGTGCCATCAAAGTCTATGAGGGGAACCCCCCTTTAATAACAACTGTAAAAAAAATCTATTTTAAAGGGGTTGTATAATTTCTTTTAAAAAATGGTCTTCAGAATAAGGGGACAGTGAAAAAAAGCCTTTGCAATTGGAGTCATTTGAAAAGGGTGTCTTGTTTTCACGGGACCCCTTTTATTTTTCGTTTTTTTGTAAAAAACATTTCCCCCATGCCGGTCCGATTCCCCCTCCTTTCATTTCATTGGCCGAAGACTCTACAAATTTTTACATTCTGTCTCCCCGGCCGTTTTTCCCGGCAGCTTGCATTCCGCCTCTCCTCATCAGAAAAAGGGGGGCTAGCAACATTTCCCTCGCACAGCCAGCACTGCACTGTAAAAACGGGCAGCTGCTTCTACAATCAAAAACAGCAAATTTGTGCCTGGGTGCCTAATTCCCCCTGCTAAAAGGAAGAGATCTTGCTCGGGAAGTTCATAGAAGACGGATTAAACTGTAAAAAAACCTACAGCGTAAGGAAAGAGATCAGGCTCTGAGTTCTAGAAGGCTGCTAGACTGAAGCAGGCCTGGGGAAAATGAAACAGCTCTTACAAAAAAGACTGAAAGGGGAAAGGGGACAGGACATGTGGACTCAGAAGGGGGGGGAGGGGAACCACTAAATGGGAAGCGACATAACGTGAAGGGGGATATTCACCCCCCTTCTTTTTAAAAAACACCCACTGGGGGGGAAAAAAGCCCCTGGTTTCAGAACTG
This sequence comes from Phyllomedusa bahiana, assembly GCA_025379985.1. Lineage (NCBI taxonomy): Eukaryota > Metazoa > Chordata > Amphibia > Anura > Hylidae > Phyllomedusa > Phyllomedusa bahiana. Next base: position 25,287 of record JAODAL010049015.1, read on the forward strand.
AGAGAATCAAGTTTCAAGAAAAACAAAAAACTATGAAGCGATACTCCCCTTTAACCCCCTTAGATTTGCGCAAAAAATGTTTCCAGGTCTTCCTTGCAAGTAAAACCTCAACCTGGCCCCATATCCATGGTCGCCCGTGTGAGATACCACTGAAAGGACCCCATTACCATGTTATTGAAATAAAAAAGTTTTAGCACTTGATGGGGAGGCAAAGACAAACACTGGAGAAAATCCGTATTGCTGCTAGGGGCCTGACTGCTTACATCAATTTCTAGAACTTTTTCTGGGTTTTCCCCCCCCAAAATCTTTGCAAAAAGGGCCCCTTTAAACCCCTTACAAAAAAACTATTAGTGCTACATTAACAAAATATTAATGTGAATCGAACCGGTATGTCCAAAGCCCTAATGTCATCCTTTTCTCAATGACAATAAATTATAAAGTGGCAGGTCCGTACAAGTTTCACTGGAGGAAAATGTGACGACCCTGTGGGAAACTAGGGCCTTTACATTATTAAAAACAAGAAAAATGTGTGGTTTGGGTCATAAAAAATGATAACTGTCCATGAAATTGCCAAACATTTTAGTTTAAAACTCCGGGCCTAAAATGTCTTTTATGCTTTTGGTTTTGTTTTGCAATTTGCCCGGAGACTTTCCAGGGTTCTGCTAAATAAATGAAAAAAGCCAGCCTTTTTAAACCCCAATCCTAATTGCACATTCCCCAGAAAAATTTAAGAAGGGCTGAGTGTTTAAAAATAAGTGCATAGAACCCAAAAAAGTTCTCTGGGTTTATAACAAAGTATGGGAACTCCGTATTCAGCTAACACCACTTACCAACAATGTACACAAAATAAAACAAAAGTTGTCAGTAACTTGAAAAAAATAGAAGATTAACCACAATGTAAACTATTTTTTTCTCCTGTTACATTTTTTCACGCATTTGTAAGCAGAAACTACCTAAACTAAAAGTAACACAGAAAACATTTCTACGGTGTCTAACATCTTTAATGGGGAAATTAGTGGCTCTTTTTGTAACCATTAATAATAATGGAGGGAAAAAAATTTCTCCAGTTCATGACACATAAGGAAATCGCATAAAAAAATAAATTTTATTTTTAAACATAAAAATTATTATAAAATCATTGCATTGGCCATATAAAAGCATCAGGTAATCGGTATAGTCCTAAATGAACAAAATGGAGTCCCCTGGCTGAAAACTTTTTGGGGTTTTTCAAAAAAAACAAGGGAAAAAACGTGGTTTACAGCAGGGCATTTACAAATGAGGTTTAATTTGTTTTTTTTATGTTAATATACAAGGGCAACAAAAAATGGGAACATTTTTTTTTTTTTTTCCAAAAACAAAAGCACATTAGCTTTAGTTCACACGGGATAATTTAAAACTCGCATTTTTCCCCCGTAATTTTCACTCTAATATGGGCGAGATGTGGCCGAAATTTTGGGAAACCATAGTTTTCATAGAGAACAGGATTATGCCTCCTCTCCCCGCTCATACAAAAACATCGTATTGTACCAAGGGGGGATAAGTGACATTTTAATTTCTTTCCAAATATGGGGGTGGAGTAATGTAAGTCAATGGGCCGGCAGGCTGCCTTTTCCCCCCCCTGCGCACCACGGACACACACTGACAGCGCAAGCCCCAAACCAAAATATAAGCGGGGCGACTGATGTGCCGCAGACATCGGTGAACAAAACCTTTAAACCTTTTTCACCCGGGTTATTCAAGCCGTAATTTCGGGAAAGGATCCCGCCCGCAATACGGGTTGAATAAGGGGCGGGGGCGCGGCAGAGGAGCTGCCCGCCGGCCCCATAGACAATGCATTATTTACGGCACGTACGCGCCGTAAATAAGTGCATGTCCCTTTCTCCCCCCGCGGCGGGGAGGAGCGACGGAATCCACAGTTCTCTATGAGAACTGTGAATTACCGTAATGATAGGGACGGATTGGAGCCGTACTGAAGCGCAAATCCGGCACGCAGTACGGCTCCAATCCGCGGGCAAATAAGCCGTGTGAACAAGGCCTAAAGTGACTTTGTTGTTTACACTACAGAATGTACTTTATGTCTCAAAAACTATGTAGGATGTACTATTCGTCCTCTGAAAAAAAGGACTGCAGAACATATCACTGAATCCACTAATCCTATAAGTATTAATTCTTCAGGGATTTCTAAACATTTTTCCATGATTCACAATAGTGATCTATCCAGTCTTAGAGTGTAACGCATTAAAGCATCCGAGAGGGGCGGTGATCGTAGAAGGACTCCCTTGAATCGGGAAGCTTATTGCATGTGGTTGCTAGACAGCCGCTTCCCTAATGGTATGAATTATAAAAATGATCTATTATATTTATATTAATGTTGGTTCCTCTATTTGGTTGTTTTCCCCATTGATCTGAGCATTCATTTGTATATTTACATAATTTCATCATGTTATCTTGTTTCAAGCACTTCATTGGTTGTCATTTGCTTTAAATCATTTTCCATTTTGCATGTTTTTTATGCTATGAGTAAAGGTCACACAGCACACCATAGCTGTGTGAGGACCTTAAGAGCCATATGCTCCTTTTCCTGATGGAATTTTAGACCGCAGTCTATCCTACCAATCATTGTCCCCTGAGGAGGTTCGGGTAGGCGCCGAAACATGTTGGGACTCCTGTAAAGGTAAGGCTTATCTTTTTTACCCTATGCTACACAAAACTGTTGAAGGCAATTTAGGGTAAGTTATACCAGGGTCAGGTTCCAGTCGGGATCGTCCTTATCAGGACGTATATATTTCCCGTGTAATAGGGCCAGGTATCATTAGGGAATGCCTGTAGGGCCCATAGGGCTAGAACCATCTTGAACATCCCGAATTCTGGCCATTTTTCTATGCTCCTGTCCCTTGGGTAAGTGATTCTTGCGGTTCGTTCATTGTATTTTTTTCAGCGTTTTTCAACACACTTATTCACGTTAACTGTTTTAACTGATTCTAAATAAAAGTTACATTTTAATTTTGTTTAGTGTGCCCTCCATGATAGAGTGTATACAATATAATTATGGAGACTTGTCCTCTAGTCCTTTGTACCATATAGGTTTATATATTTACATATGAGTTAAATGTCAGCACGTACCTGAAACGCGTGAGTATTATCCTACTGTTTTTGTATTTTTAATATGAATTTCTAATAAATTTCTACAAGTTTTTAAGTGGTGCTGGATGTCTACCCTTCTACC
>JAODAL010049016.1:0-28510 GCA_025379985.1 Phyllomedusa bahiana
TTGGGGGGGATCATTTTGGGGGCTACCGTGGGGTTATTTTGGGGGCCCACCGTGGGGTTTTATTCTGGGGGTCACCCGTGGGTTTCATTTGGGGGTCAAGTGGGGTTTTTTTGGGGTCACCGTGGGGTTTCTTTCGGGGGCCAAAAGTGGGGTTTTATTTGGGGGGCTCCCCAATGGGGTGTCATTCTGGGGGCTCACCAGTGGGGTTTCATTCTGAGGGCTCACCAGTGGGGTTTCATTCAGGGGGCTCACCAGTGGGGTTTCATACAGGGGGCTCACCAGTGGGGTTTCATTCAGGGGGCTCACCAGTGGGGTTATGGGGTCTCCCCAGTGGGTTTTCATTCTGGGGGCTCACCAGTGGGGTTTCATTCTGGGGGCTCACCAGTGGGGTTTCATTCTGGGGGCTCACCAGTGGGGTTTCATTCTGGGGGCTCACCAGTGGGGTTTCATTCTGGGGGCTCACCAGTGGGGTTTCTTTCTGGGGGCTCACCAGTGGGGTTTCATTCTGGGGTCTCACCAGTGGGGTTTCATTCTCTGGGCTCATCAGTGGGGTTTTATTCTGGGGTCTCACCAGTGGGGTTACATTCCAGGCGCTCACCAGTGGGGTTTCATTCTGGGGGCTCACCAGTGGGGTTTCATTCTGTGGGCTCACCAGTGGGGTTTTATTCTGGGGGCTCAACAGTGGTGTTTGATTTTTTGGGGGGTCACCAAATGGGGTATCATTCTGGGGCTCCCAGTGGGGTTTCATTTCTGGAGGGCACCAGTGGGGTTTCATTCTGGGGCTCACCAGTGGGGTTTTTTTCTGGGGGCTCACCAGTGGGGTTTCATTCTGGGCTCACCAGTGGGGTTTCATTCGGGGGCTCACCAGTGGGGTTCATTCTGGGGGCTCACCAATGGGGTTTCATTGTGGGGGCTCACCAGTGGGGTTTCATTCTGGGGGCTCACCAGTGGGGTTTCATTCTGGGGGCTCACCAGTGGGGTTTCATTCTGGGGGCTCACCAGTGGGGTTTCTTTCTGGGGGCTCACCATTGGGGTTTCTTTCTGGGGGCTCACCAGTGGGGTTTCATTCTGGGGGCTCACCCGGGGGGGTTTCCTTTTTGGGGTTTCCCCCGTTTGGGGGGTTATTTGGGGGCTCACCCGTGGGGTTTTTCATTCTGGGGGCTCACCAGTTGGGGGGGTTATTCCCGGGGGTTTACCCGTGGGGGTTTCTTTTTCTGGGGGCCCCCCAGTGGGTTTAAATTTTTTTTTCCCCTTTTTTTCTGGGGGCTCACCCGTGGGGTTTTATTTGGGGGGGTCAAAGTGGGGGTTTTTTTGGGGGCTCACCAGTGGGGTTTTCATTTGGGGGCTCACCCCGTGGGTTTTTATTCTGGGGGTCACCGTGGGGGGGTTTCATTCTGGGGGTCACCAAATGGGGTTTTATTCCCGGGGGCTCACCCTGGTGGTTCATTTTGGGGGTCACCCGTGGGGAATTTCTGGGGGCTTAAACCCGTGGGGTTTCTTTTTGGGGGCTCCCATTTGGGGGTTTTATTGGGGGTCACCGTGGGGTTTTCCTTTGGGGGCTCACCAGTGGGTTTTTATTCTGCGGGCTCACCATTGGGTTTTATTTTTGGGGGTCACTGTGGGGTTTCTTTCTGGGGGCTCACCAGTGGGTTTCATTCTGGGGGTCACCGTGGGGTTTCATTTTGGGGGGGTCACAGTGGGGTTTTTCGGGGGTCAAAGTGGGGGGTTTCTTTTGGGGGTCACCGTGGGGGTTTTATTTTGGGGCTCCCAGTGGGGTTCATTCTGGGGGCTCACCGTGGGGGTTTTTTTTTTGGGGGCTCAACCCGTGGGGTTTCATTCCGGGGGTCACCATTTGGGGTTTTTTTTGGGGGCTCCAAGGGGTTTAATTTTGGGGGTTTACCATTTGGGGGGTTTTTTTCGGGGGTCCCCCAGTGGGGGGTTTTTTTCTGGGGGCTCAACCCGTGGGGGTTTTATTCCGGGGGCTCCCAGTGGGGTTTTTTTTTCCCCCGGGGCTCACCAGTGGGGGTTTCCTTTTGGGGGTTTACCAGTGGGGTTTTTTTTGGGGGTCACCGTGGGGTTTCATTCTGGGGGCTCACCAGTGGGGTTTTTTTTCTGGGGGCTCACCAGGGGGGTTTCATTCGGGGGGCTCACCCGTGGGGTTTTATTCTGGGGGTCACCCGTGGGGTTTTTTATTCGGGGGCTCACCATTGGGGGGTTTTTTTTTTGGGGGGCCCCAAACCCGTGGGGTTTCATTTTGGGGGTCACCCGTGGGGGTTTTATTCTGGGGCTCCCAGGGGGTTTTATTTTGGGGGCTCACCCGTGGGGGTTTCTTTTTGGGGGCTCACCAGGGGTTTCATTCTGGGGTTCCCCCCCTAGGGGGGGTTTTATTCTGGGGGTTTACCAATTTGGGGGTTTTTTTTCTGGGGGGGTCACCGTGGGGGTTTATTTTGGGGGGCTCACCCGTGGGGTTAATTTTTGGGGGTCACCGTGGGGTTTCATTCGGGGGGGGCACCAGTGGGGTTTTTATTCTGGGGGCCCCACCGTGGGGTTTTATTCTGGGGTTTTCACCCGGGGGTTTCCCTTTGGGGGGCCCAACCAGTGGGTTTCATTCTGGGGGCCCCCAGGGGGGGTTTCTTTCTGGGGCTCACCAGTGGGGTTTTATTCTGGGGGCTCACCAGTGGGGTTTCATTCTGGGGGCTCACCAGTGGGGTTTCATTCTGGGGGCTCACCAGTGGGGTTTCATTCTGGGGGCTCACCAGTGGGGTTTTTTATTCCATGGGGGACTCACCCATGGGGTTGTATTTGGGGATCACAGTGGGTTTCATTCTGGGGGCTCTCCAGTGGGGTTTTATTCTGGGGGCTGACCAGTGGGGTTTCATTCTGGGGGCTCTCCAGTGGGGTTACATTCCAGGCGCTCACCAGTGGGGTGTCATTCTGGGGGCTCACCAGTGGGGTTTCATTCTGAGGGCTCACCAGTGGGATGTCATCCTGGGGGCCCACCAGTGGGGTTTTATTCTGCGGGCTCACCTGTGGGGTTTTATTCTGGGGGCTCATCTGTGGGGTTTCTGTCTGGGGGCTCACCAGTGGGTTTTATTCTGGGGGCTCACCAGTGGGGTTTTATTCTGAGGGCTCTACGTGGGGCTTTATGCGGGGGCTCACCAGTGGGGACCTTTCTTCTGGGGGCTTCCTGTGGGTTTTCATTCTGGGGCTCACCAGTGGGGTTTCATTCCGGGGGCTCACCAGTGGGGTTTCATTCTGGGGGCTCACCAGTGGGGTTTCATTCTGGGGGCTTACCAGTGGGGTTTCATTCTGGGGGCTCACCAGTGGGGTTTCATTCTGGGGGCTCACCAGTGGGGTTTCTTTTGGGGGCTTCCAGTGGGGTTTTATTCAGGGGGGCTCACCAGTGGGATGTCATTCTGGGGGCTCACCAGTGGGTTTTTATTCTGGGGCTCACCAGTGGGGTTTCTTTCTGGGGGCCACACCAGGGGGTTTTATTTGGGATCACCAGTGGGGTTTCATTCTGGGGGCTCACCAGTGGGGTTTCATTCTGGGGGCTCACCAGTGGGGTTTCATTCTTGGGCTCACCCGTGGGGTTTTATTCTGGGGGCTCACTAGTAGGGTTTTATTCTGGGGGCTCACCAGTGGGGTGTCATTCTGGGGGATCACCAGTGGGGTTACATTCTGGGGTCTCACCAGTGGGGTTTCTTTCTGGGGGCTCACCAATGGGGTTTCTTTCCGGGGGCTCACCAGTGGGGTATCATTCCGGGGGCTCACCAGTGGGGTTTCATTCTGGGGGCTCACCAGTGGGGTATCATTCTGGGGGCTCACCAGTGGGGTTTCATTCTGGGGGCTCACCAGTGGGGTTTCATTCCGGGGGCTCACCAGTGGGGTTACATTCTGGGGGTCTAACAGTGGGGTTGTATTCTGGGTGGGGCTCACTTGGCGTTACATTTGGGGGCTCACCTGTGGGGGTTTTATTCTGGGGGCTCACGTGGGGTTTCATTTGTGGGCTCACCAGTGCGGGTTTTAATTTGAGGGCATCACCAGTTGGGTTTCTTTCTGGCGGATCACCTGTGGGGTATCATTCTGGGGTCTCACCAGTGGGGTTACATTCTGGGGGCTCACCAGTGGGGTTTCATTCTGGGGGCTCACCAGTGGGGTTTCATTCCGGGGGCTCACCAGTGGGGTTTCATTCTGGGGCTCACCAGTGGGGTTTCATTCTGGGGGCTCACCAGTGGGGTGTCATTCTGGGGGCTCACCAGTGGCGTTACATTCTGGGGGCTCACCAGTGGGGTTTTATTCTGGGGGCTCACCAGTGGGGTATCATTCTGGGGGCTCACCAGTGGGGTTTCATACTGGGAGCTCACAGTGGGGTTTTATTCTGGGGGCTCACAGGGGGTTGTAATTCTGGGGGCTCTCACCAGGTGGGTGTTTCAGTCTGGGGCTCTACTGTGAGGGTTTTATTTCTGGGGGCTGACCAGTGGGGTTTCATTCTGGGGGCTCTCCAGTGGGGTTTTATTCTGGGGGCTCACCAGTGGGGTTTCATTCTGGGGGCTCACCAGTGGGGTTTTATTCTGGGGGCTCACCAGTGGGATGTCATTCTGGGGGCTCACCAGTGGGGTTTAATTCTGAGGGCTCACCAGTGGGGTTTTATTCTGGGGGCTCATCAGTGGGGTTTCTTTCTGGGGGCTCACCAGTGGATTTTATTCTGGAGGCTCACCAGTGGGGTTTCATTCTGGGAGCTCACCAGTGGGGCTTTATTCTGGGGGCTCACCAGTGCTTTATTCTGGGGGCTCACCAGTGGGGTTTCATTCTGGGGGCTCACCAGTGGGGTTTCTTTCTGGGGGCTCACCAGTGGGGTTTCATTCTGGGGGCTCACCAGTGGGGTTTCATTCTGGGGGCTCACCAGTGGGGTTTCATTCTGGGGGCTCACCAGTGGGGTTTCATTCTGGGGGCTCACCAGTGGGGTTTCATTCTGGGGGCTCACCAGTGGGGTTTTATTCTGGGGGCTCACCAGTGGGATGTCATTCTGGGGGCTCACCAGTGGGGTTTTATTCTGAGGGCTCACCAGTGGGGTTTCTTTCTGGGGGCTCACCAGTGGGTTTTATTCTGGGGGCTCACCAGTGGGGGTAATTCTGGGGGCTCACCAGGGGGGTTTGATTGTGGGGGCTCACCAGTGGGCCGTTTCATTCTGTGGGCGCACCACTGGGTTTTATTTGGGGCTCACTAGTAGTGGTTTTAGTCTGGGGTGCTCAACCAGTGGGGTGTCATTCCTGGGGATCACCGTGGGGTCTAATGTCTGGGGGCTCACCAGTGGGGTTTCATTCTGGGGGCTCACCAGTGGGGTTTCATTCTGGGGGCTCACCAGTGGGGTTTCATTCTGGGGGCTCACCAGTGGGGTTTCATTCTGGGGGCTCACCAGTGGGGTATCATTCTGAGGGCTCACCAGTGGGGTATCATTCTGGAGTCTCACCAGTGGGGTTTCATTCCGGGGGCTCACCAGTGGGGTTTCTTTCTGGGGGCTCACCAGTGGGTTTTATTATGGGGGGGCTCACCAGTGGGGTTAGATTCTGGGGGCTCACCAGTGGGGTTGAATTCTGGGGGCTCACCAGTGGGGTTTAATTCTGGGGGCTCACCAGTGGGGTTGTATTCTGAGGGCTCACCAGTGGGGTTTCTTTCTGGGGGCTCACCAGTGGGTTTTATTCTGGGGGCTCACAGTGGCGTTACACTTCTGGGGGCTCACCAGTGGGGTTTTTATTCTGGGCGGCTCTCCAGTGGGGTTTCATTCTGGGGGCTCACAGTGGGGTTTCAGTCGGGGTCTCTACCAGTGGGGTATTTCTGGGGGATCCTCCAGTGGGGTGTCATTCTGGGCTCACCATGGGGTTTCATTCTGGGGGCTACCAGGTGGGTTTCATTCTGGGGGGCTCACCATTGGGGTTTCACTCTGGGGGGCTCACCAGTGGGGTGTCATTCTGGGGGCTCACCAGTGGGGTTGTTCATTTATGGGGGGCTCACACTAGTGGAGTTTCTTTCTAGGGGGCTCACCTGTGAGGTTTCATTCTGGGGCTCACCAGTGGGGTTTTATTCTGGGGGCTCACCAGTGGGGTGTCATTCTGGGGGCTCACCAGTGGGGTTTCTTGTGGGGCGATCACTCAGTGGGGTTTCATTCTGGGGGCTCACAGTGGGGTTTCCATTCTGGGTCTTCACCAATGGGGTTTCTTCTGGGGGTATCCAGTGGGGTATCTTTCTGGGGCTCACCAGTGGGGTTTCATTCTGGGGGCTCACCAGTGGGGTATCATTCTGGGGGCTCACCAGTGGGGTATCATTCTGGGTGCTCACCAGTGGGGTGTCATTCTGAGGGCTCACCAGTGGGGTTTCATTCTGGGAGCTCACCAGTGGGGTTTCATTCTGGGAGCTCACTAGTAGGGTTTCATTCTGGGGGGATCACTTAGTAGGGTTTCATTCTGGGAGTCATAGTTGGGTTTCATTCTGGGGGGTCTCTTGTAGGGTTTCATTTGGGGTCTCACCAGTGGGTTTCATTTGAGGGGTCTCACCAGGTGGGGTTCATTGGGGCCACCAGTGGGGTTTCATTCTGAGGGCTCACCAGTGGGGTGACATCCTGGGGGCACACCAGTGGGGTATCATTCTGGGGTCTCACCAGTGGGGTATCATTCTGAGGGCTCACCAGTGGGGTATCATTCTGGAGTCTCACCAGTGGGGTTACATTCTGGGGGCTCACCAGTGAGGTTTCATTCTGAGGGCTCACCAGTGGGGTTTCTTTCTGGGGGCTCACCAGTGGGTTTTATTCAGGGGGCTCACCAGTGGGGTTACATTCTGGGGGCTCACCAGTGGGGTTTGATTCTGGGGGCACACCAGTGGGGTTTTATTTTGGGGCCTCACCAGTGGGGTTTCATTCTGGGGGCTCACCAGTGGGGTTTCATTCTGGGGGCTCACCAGTGGGGTTTCATTCTGTGGGCTCACCACTGGGGTTTTATTCTGGGGGCTCACTAGTAGGGTTTTATTCTGGGGGCTCACCAGTGGGGTGTCATTCTGGGGGCTCACCAGTGGAGTTTCATTCTGGGGGGCTCACCAGTGGGGTTTCATTCTGGGGCCAAACCAGTGGGGCTTTATATTCTGGGGGCTCCAACAGTGGGGAGTTCATTTCTGGGGGCTCACCAGTGGGGTTTCATTCTGGGGGCTCACCAGTGGGGTGTCTTTCTGGGGGCTCACCAGCGGGGTTTCATTCTGGGGGCTCACCAGTGGGGTATCATTCTGGGGTCTCACCAGTGGGGTATCATTCTGGGGGCTCACGTGTGGGTTTTATTCTGGGGGCTCACCAGTGGGGTTACATTCTGGGGGCTCACCAGTGGGGTTTCATTCTGGGGGCTCACCAGTGGGGTTTCATTCTGGGGGTTCACCAGTGGGGTGTCATTCTGAGGGCTCACCAGTGGGGTTTTATTCTGGGAGCTCACTAGTAGGGTTTCATTCTGGGGGCTCACTAGTAGGGTTTCATTCTGGGAGCTCACTAGTAGGGTTTCATTCTGGGAGCTCACTAGTAGGGTTTCATTCTGGGGTCTCACCATTGGGGTTTCATTCTGAGGGCTCACCAGTGGGGTGTCATTCTGGGGTCTCACCAGTGGGGTTTCATTCCGGGGGCTGCCAGTGGAGCACACCCTACAGCTACTGCACTTGCCTCTGAGGGTAGGTTCACATGACGCAATTGCTCTGCAAAACACCTGAACTGTGCCGCACAATGAGTTCCCTCCGCCGGGGGAAGGAAGGGAGGGTGATGGTAGAAGACAATGGGGCTGACTCCCCCTCCTCCCGCGCTGGCCAGGGTGCACTGCTGAGACACCCGGCATATGTGCCGCTCTGCGCTGTGTGAACATGGCCTGATCCTCTCTCCCCAGGATTTAAATGCAGTTTAGAGGTATCTCCAGCCTGCCATGCTGAGGACCAGGGTCTCCCCTCTTCCCCTGGGGGCCACTCCACTCCTGTCCATCTCTAGAATCCAGTCCCCATAACCTGTGATGTTGTACTTTCCACCCCAGCCCTTGTGAGTGTGGCAGTCGCTGGTTTTGGGAGAGAGCAGCCCTGTTCTACTAACCCTCCACGACTCGAACCTGCAAACCTGGGAAGTGGAGGTCCGGCCCGCGCACCTTCACATTTTTTTTTGCACCAATTCTCACCATCCCCGACTGCTGATCCGGGACAAAGGGGAAAACGTGGTAAAACCAAAATGTGATTTCACAGATATCGGCCGTAATCGCCGCGTTCACCGATTGTTCCGATTTACGTCCAGCCGATCACTTTGTGGCAGACGAGGTCAGTGGTCGAGCATAACAAGCAGCTCAGCGGAAACGTCAGGCGATGTCTTTTTTCAGCATTTTTCGTTTTCTAAGGCTTTGTTCACACGGCGTAATTTCGGCGCAAATTTCTCCGTTTATTGCGCTTAATACGTGACTAAATGCGCCCCATAATTACGGAAATCCATGGCTCTCATAGAGAACTATGGATTACGCCTCCTCTCTCCACTCATACAATACGTTCGTGCTATACGTGCGGGGAGATAAGTGACATGTCTATGGGGCCGGCGGACTGCCGCCTGCCCCTCCCCGCGTCGCGGGAGAACACGCTGATCGGAAACACACGGTGTATTGCGGCACGTACATCGTGTGAACATAGCCTAAAACCACTGAGAACCGCTCCCATAGATTAGAGTAAAAACGTCCTGGAGTCTCCACACAGCGGCTTTTTTCTGCTCCCGGCCATTTTTTTTTAAACATGTTGCAAGAAGCGTCGGAGCAGAAAATTTACCATTGGAGTCTATGTAAACCGTCAGATGGTTTTTGGACGGTTCTGCCCAGTTGTCTATACAGGTAAAAACTGACCAAAAAAACAGTCCAAAAAATGCGCTGAAAACCACCCAAAAAATTCGTCGGACACCCGGCTGCTCTGGACAAAAATCTGACGCTCAAAGCAGTTTTTAGGTTTTGGTTTTTGGTTTTCGACGTGTTTTTTGTCCAATGCCTTAGAGATCAGCGGCTTCAGACGCGGTGATTTTAGGGTGTAATTCAGCTTTTGGACATTAGATGTCAGTATTGTCACATAATATAATCTAAAGACCCCAATCAGTGCTGTAGAGTGTTACACAATAAACTGCATGAAAAAGTCACATTTTTTTGTATTCTTATTATTTATTCTGTTATTATTTTGCTATTTATTTTATTGTTACCTATTTCATTAGAACTTTATTATTTATATTGTTATTATTTTTTATTTATATTAATATTATTTATTTTATAAACTATATTAGTCTTTGTATTTTATTTATTTAGTTATTATTTATTAAATTATTATTTTATTATTAATATTATTTATTCTATTACTTATGTTATTGCTGTTTATTTTATTTCTATTTATTTCATTATTTTTATAGCATTATTATTATTATTTATTTATTATTTGTTATTATTTGTTCCATTATTTTAATTTTTTTATATTATATACATTTTATATAATATTTTATATTATTTTTATATTATTTATATTTTTATTTCATTGCTATTTATTATCAAGTATTATTTTATTATTATTGATTTCATTGTTAGTATTTGTTTATATTATTGTTATTTTTTATTTGTTTATTATTATTATTTTATTATATTACATAAATTTTATATAATATTTTATATTATTTTTTATATTATTTATTTATTTCATTTTTATCACTATTTTTGCTCTATAATTTTTTTCAGAATTTCTTTATTTTGTTTTTTCTTGTAGTTTGACAGCAATGGTTATGGGATTGGCAGGGATAGTACACAAAAGTTCCTAAGTCCCTATACAAATATGTAAAAGGACCGCACCTCTCATACATAGGGCCCTTTCATGCTTCAGAGCCTGAGTGTAATCTCTGCACCCCCTATTGTTACACCTCCCAGATGTCACGTCTATCAGGACCCAAAGTGCTGTAGACGCTTGCTTCTGTCTAATAAATCTATGAAGGACAAATAGGTTTCGCCTGAACCCTTTTCTTGCTCTGCCTCTTTTTTTTTGGGACTTTATACACAGTGCAATACCCAGTTTACTCAACAGGGGGCAACAGTGATTACTTTTCCTTTCTTTGCCCCTTTTTGCAACTTATACACAGCGCCATACTCTGAACACTAAGCAGGTGGCCACAGTGAGCCAGGAGAAAACTCTGCCCAGGATATGAAATCTGTACTCCACCCTGATGCATGATGGGAAAGACATTCACAATTAAAAACTGGGGATATATTAAACATGTTTAGGAAATTGTCCTTACCATGTGCTCGGGGGATGATTCCAGAACCCGTCTGCTTGATATCAGCTATGGCTGGAGATGCCCTTTAAGTACAGCTTGGCTTGGTCATTGCCTCTATTGAATCCTTTACTGCATCTCCCCCCTCCCTCCAGCAGGGAGGCGCCGCAGCTGCCGGACTCCCCTCTCATCCAGACACCTTGGCCCGTATTCACTTGGCTGAGAAGCCCGGTTTAACAAGATGCAAAATCCTGAAATGCTTTTCAGTGTCGCCGATCTATTATTCAGATGTTCATTAATGTCAATTCTTTGCCAGGAAGTCCCAGTCCTGAGCGATTTCTTATAACTCGTGCACTGGAAGGGGTAATGGTGTGAAGCTGAGTGTCTTGGTACCAACTATGACCGGGCTCTCGACCAGTTATTGCCCCTGGGAGGTAAAAACAATTAGGAGAAGGTGACGGGCTCGCTGCAGTCAGCCAGGACGCACCGCGGATCCAGCCAGTGTGGTCTATAGTCTACACTGCTTCATCTTCAGCTGCAGAATAGAAGCCAGAAATATCTATTGCTGCATCTATGGACTTTTGGAGTCCGATTCTTGCTGCGCTTCTACTTTGGAGAGTGGGGGAGGCGCGGGCGACCCTAATAATACTGCCATAGTGTTACTAATTAATATCCACTATAGAAGATCCAATATTACCAATAATACCGCCAGCACACCCTACTGGAGATCACAATCCTCACGTCACATCTGACTCACTGAGTCTTGCAATACAAAAAGGATTCAAGCCGTTTCCAGTTCATCTACGGACAGCTGTTTCGGGTTATTTGCCCCTCATCAGTGCAGAGAAGAACTTGCTGCCTGGGTGAGAGGTGCTGAGTGTGGCTCAGAAGGGATAACGTATCTCATTGGATACATTGTCAGGATTTATCCGCCTTTTACACCTCACTGGATAATTGTAGGCTTCAAAAGGCTTAAGGGAAGAGAGAGGAATTCTCCTGCACCCTCTATTGGGGCAATAATACTACCACCCTAATAAATAATACTGACAGACCATAACCATAATCCTTACCACTCAAAAATAACTTAATACCCTCTATGGTTACTAAACAAAATCCACTATACAAGATTCAGCATTACCAATAATACAACTATACTAAGTAAAACCGCCATAATATGACCATTACCCATCAACAGTAATGTAATAATACTGCCATAAAGTTACTAAATAAAACTCATTCTAAAAAGACCAATATTACTAATAATACCACTATTCTTAGTAATACTGCCAAACCACAACCGCTCAATGATACTGCTATATTGTTGTTAAACTAAAGCCACTTTACTTATTATTATCAATAATACCGCCCCACAAAATAATACTGCCATAGCATAACTGCTGGTACTAGATAGTAAGTCGATAATACTGCCATACTGTGACCATGACCACATATCACTACCACTTACAATTAATATCACCATACTGTTACTGGGTAAATATCACTGTTCAAAGAACAATGTTACCAATAACATATATATATATGTTTCCCTCCCTCTATATAAAGCCCCATCTGCAGGTTTCTCCCTCCCCTCTATATAAAGCCCCATCTGCAGGTTTCTCTCCCCTCTATATAAAGCCCCATCTGCAGGTTTCTCCCTCCCCTCTATATAAAGCCCCATCTGCAGGTTTCTCCCTCTATATAAAGCCCCATCTGCAGGTTTCTCCCTCCCCTCTATATAAAGCCCCATCTGCAGGTTTCTCCCTCCCTCTATATAAAGCCCCATCTGCAGGTTTTTCTCACTCTCTGACATGAAATCAGAATAAACCTTCCCCGTTTTAGGTCAATTAGGAACCAAAATTATTTCTATTTGCCAAATGCAGAATAATGAGAGGGAGAATTTTTAAGGCATTTTTATTACTTTCTGCAAAGTCAGAAGTTTCCTCCATTTCATTAGTATTTGGTAGCTTTGCCCTTAAACTGTAGGACTTGGGTCACGCGTTCTGGATCCTTCCACAAGCTTCTCACATTAGTTGGTGGCCCCTTCCTCCTGATAGACTGGTGTCACTGAGCCATGTTTGGGGGTCTCCTGCTCGCTCCGGCCTTTTCAGCTTTGCCCATACATTTCCAACTGAGATCAGGGCTTTGTGACGGCCGCTCCAGAACATGGACTTGGTTCTCCTTAAGCCACTTTGTAACCAGTCTGGCAGTAGCTTCAGGTCATTGTCCATGTGGAAGACCCATTTCCGCCTAAGCTTTAACTTCCTTGCTGATGCCTTGAGATGTTGCTTCAGTATTGCCACACAATCTTTTTTCCTCATGATGCCATCTATGTTGTGAAGTGCACCAGTCCCCCCTGCAGCAAAACAACCCCACAAAATGATGCTGCCATTATTCTGGAATTCTCATTATTCTGGCATCTGGCAAATTTAAATAATTTTGGTTCCTAATTGACCTAAAACGGGGAAGGTTTATTCTGATATCATGTCAGAGAGTGAGAAAAACCTGTAGATGGGGCTTTATATAGAGGGAGGGAGAAACCTGCAGATGGGGCTGTTTATTTAGTGGATGAAAAAAAAAAAAATATATATATATATATATTTATAAAGTTATATAGACGTAGATATTTAAGTATCATATTATTTACTATAATAATACTATTTTAATAGTATTATAATTTATTAATATCAATAATTAATGTTCACTAATTAATATTAATAACTTATATATTTGTATGATTAATATTTAGTAAAAAAACATTTAGAACATTAATTATTAACATAAATTTTTACTATATTCATTATTAATACTAATAATATAATAATGCCAATATACTAAATATCACTGCCGTCAGTTTCTCAATAGTAACTCAATAATACTACCATGCTGTTACTAATTAAAATCCACATGACTAATAATCTTACTATACTAAATAGTGCTGCCTATAGCTACACTCAATAGTAACCCCATTATACCACTGCACTGTTACTGAAACCTCCGCACAGGGATCAGCATTACCAGTATTATCACTCTACTGAATATTACCGCCACACCTCGACCATTCATCGCTGCCTAGAGACTTCATAATGGGCGGTATGTATGAACAGGGCTGCGCTAACATTGGGCTGAAAAGTCGCCAGATGTCTGGCCCAGCCCTGTTCATATATGTCTCCCATTACGAAGTCTCTATGCAGTGGTGAATGGTCGAGGTGTGGCGGTAATATTCAGTAGAGTGATAATACTGGTAATGCTGATCCCTGTTTACTACATTTTTAAATGTGCCACATGTCATTATCAGGTGCGTTACAGGGCACCCACAGCACTGTGTAATGTGCCTAATTTCGGAGGCGTGCGGGAGGCGGGGCGCGCTAGAACCGTACGAAGCCACATATTTATAGCTTCTCTACGGCATTTCTAGGTGCATTACTGCTGGAACAGGTAGAGCACTTTCAAAGTGGTTTACCTGAGCCAGAAGTGTCGTACAAGTGCTAGAATGCGCCCGATTTATGACCCGCTGTAGAATAGGTTCATAAATCAGGCGCATTCTATACTAATATTATGCTACATACATATTAAGTTATATTCAGTGTCTGTGAGGAAACTGCTGATCCGGCGATCGTCTGTGATTTCTGTAGCCACAGCTGCAAATCTCACCTCACTTCTCACCTTCTGAAGTGCTTTTCTTTTTGCATTTTTTTTTTTTATACAATTACTAAAATGCTCTGCTTCATTTTTGTATTATTTTTACATTATATTTAAAGATATTTTTATTTAATTATTTTTAAAAAAAATTGGGGAAAGTGGGTGAAATAAAAATGGTGTTTTTCACTTTTTAAATTTGTATTTATTAATGAATTATTTTCAATAGCGAATAAGTTTTGCAATTGTCACTTTTCTGTTACGGATGTTTTCATATAGGGGGATATGTAGTGCGGGGCTCATTTGCGGAGGGGTTAAAAGTTGTAACTTCAGCTGTTTTATCATCTTTTTATTTATTTATTTTTACGTTTTCCATATTGTTTCCACCAATAAGGTCAGAGAAAATCCTCTGGGGGAATATTTACATTGCTTTTTTTTGGTTTGCCGATTTCCTCTGTAGCTGATATATTAGTCCTAGTTAAACGCAAAATACACCCCCTGTACTAACCCATAAGACCCAGCAGCTCCTGCAGTTACCGAGGACTGCAGAGCTGATCTGTATCTGATAAGACCCAGCAGCTCCTGCAGTTACTTATCCCTGGTGATCACATGACTGCAGAGCTGATCTGTATCTGATAAGACCCAGCAGCTCCTGCAGTTACCGAGCCCGGTGATCACATGACCGCAGAGCTGATCTGTATCTGATAAGACCCAGCAGCTCCTGCAGTTACCCAGCCCTGGTGATCACATGACTGCAGAGCTGATCTGTATCTGATAAGACCCAGCAGCTCCTGCAGTTACCGAGCCCCGGTGATCACATGACTGCAGAGCTGATCTGTATCTGATAAGACCCAGCAGCTCCTGCAGTTACTGAGCCCCGGTGATCACATGACTGCAGAGCTGATCTGTATCTGATAAGACCCAGCAGCTCCTGCAGTTACCGAGCCCCGGTGATCACATGACTGCAGAGCTGATCTGTATCTGATAAGACCCAGCAGTTCCTGCAGTTACCGAGCCCTGGTGATCACATGACTGCAGAGCTGATCTGTATCTGATAAGACCCAGCAGCTCCTGCAGTTACTGAGCCCCGGTGATCACATGACTGCAGAGCTGATCTGTATCTGATAAGAACCAGCAGTTCCTGCAATACCGAGCCCTGGTGATCACATGACTGCAGAGCTGATCTGTTTCTGATAAGACTCAGCAGCTCCTGCAGTTACCGAGCTCTGGTGATCACATGACTGCAGAGCTGATCTGTATCTGATAAGACCCAGCAGCTCCTGTTACCGAGTCCCGGTGATCACATGACTGCAGAGCGGATCTGTATCTGATAAGACCCAGCAGCTCCTGAAGTAACTGAGCCTTGGGGATCACATGGCTGCAGAGCTGATCTGTATCTGATAAGACCCAGCAGCTCCAGCAGTTTCCAAGCCCTGGTGATCACATGTCTGCCGAGGCCGGGATGTCATGAGGCTCCTCCCTGTCTCTATATAAAGTGTTCAATGAGCTCTGAATATACAATGATAGGGAAGGCAGGGACAGTAATAAGCCAACCCTGCCTTCTCTCTGGAGAGTGCGGCTGCTGCTGACAGCCAGCTCTCCACTCCCGGTCTGCAGGGACGATGCATATAGTCAATGGTTGGTCGACAACTAGTTAAAAAAAAAAAAAACACCAGAAAAACCTTGTGCAAATAAACTACAACAACTTAAAAAATCTGCTAAAAATGGCACGAAATAGAGTTTCTTTGCAAGGAACCCTAGGCTGAGTCACCACCGCAAAGTGAAACACCGTCCAAAATCCAATGGCATTATCACATCGCTGGACCGCGCCGCACCGCAGGTTTCTTGCGCCAAAATGGCGGTCGGATTCCGGATTCCCATTGGTCCAGTACATTAGGGCTGCAAGCGGCGGTCATGTGGAATACACAACGTGTTCTATATTCCGCCGGATGGTCTTAGGTTTCTCTCAGTCCCTGCTTGGGAGACTATAGCTTGGATTTGGAGACTACAGCGCTGGGTACGGTCGGATTCTAAACACTAAATCCGCTCAAGATCTGACCCCAGACCTGTGCTGTGTAGACGTAGCCTTAGAACTGGCCCGTGTGCACCGCATCTTGACGGGCCCGGTCCGCTCTGTATGAAGTTTCATCATTGTGCTATGAACCTCTCTGCAACTTTCTAACTTCTACACTTTGGGAGACATGTATGGGACTAGGCGCATCAAAGTGCATTCTTGCATCTATTTTTCAGTGTATAATGCGCCTGAATGTATGAAAGTGGTTTTAAATGGCGTCTAAGTTTCCCCTCGCCTGTGTGTTTGGCGCATTACAGAATTTAGGCGCATTAGTAATGCATCAAACATGTATAACGGCCATAGATAGGCTGGAAATAAGAGAAAAGTCATTAGAATAGCATGTCAGTGATAGAAACTATGGGCCTGATCTTGCTTGGTGGACCACAGGTCCCAGCAATACCTGCGCTGTGCCGGCTCTCGCTGTATGTAGAATAAAGGCTGAGAGCAGCAAAAATACATTTCAAATTTAATATAGTAAAAATTAAACATTTAAAAAATCTGATCATCATCTGTGGATTATTTAATGTAAAATTAGTTTTAGATTCCATTAATAGGAATTTTATAGGAGATATTTTGATATTTTTGGGACATTATATATTTTATATTAATTTATATGATCATATTTTTCATTAAATTTAAATAATTACATTTTATACAGTTTGATAATTATAATAAATCACTTTTTATTATTGCACTGGTGGAAGGTGTGAAATATTGGACATTTTTTTCCCTAACAGCAAATCCAGCTCCACTGCGACTCCTCAGGCACATCACATTGAAATAGGTCTGCCTGTCCGAGCACACTGACATAGGTCTGCCTGTCCGAGCACACTGACATAGGTCTGCCTGTCCGAGCACAGGGACATAGGTCTGCCTGTCCGAGCACACTGACATAGGTCTGCCTGTCCGAGCACATGCATAGTTGCCTGTGAGCACACTGGGCATAGTTCCTAGCAGAAATCCGAGCACACTGACATAGCTGCAGTCCGAGCACACTGACATAGGTCTGCCTGTCCGAGCACAGGGACATAGGTCTGCCTGTCCGAGCACAGGGACATAGGTCTGCGTGTCCGAGCACACTGACATAGGTCTGCGTGTCCGAGCACAGTGACATAGGTCTGCCTGTCCGAGCACACTGACATAGGTCTGCCTGTCCCAGCATTGACATAGGTCTGCCTGTCCGAGCACACTGACATAGGTCTGCGTGTCCGAGCACAGTGACATAGGTCTGCTTGTCCGAGCTGACATAGGTCTGCCTGTCCGAGCACACTGACATAGGTCTGCCTGTTCCAGCAATAATGCACCTGGTTTTACCGACCCGCGTTCATATATGTGTTCTAATACTATGAGTGTGGTGCGACGCCCCCAGAACACCCCCTCATGTTCGGCGTATTAGAAAGTGTCGAGTCTTACGAACAATGCACCGAATACATTCATTAGGGGCATTAGACATCGAAGTCGCTCACTTTACTGCATTTTACGCCAGAAAAGGGTGAAAAACCCGATCATACAGGTCGCCCTATGTGTGTCCGCTCTTCACCATTTTCAAAACCCTGCTTGCTGTCACTAAATACAAATACGATTCAATATTCTACATCTGAAAACTTGTACAGACAGGAAACAGGTTGTTACACTGTATTCAGTCCTGGCAGCCAAACGGATACATTGTAACAACAATCAGAACAGCCCAGATCCGTACAACCGACAGATGCACGCCGGATGCAACTGTAACAAACCCTCAGCTGTGAGAACGATGAGGCCGGGTTCACACTGGCAGCTTTATGCATTTCCTTTTATTTTTACTTTTTTTTTTTTAGTTTTTTATTGCACAATTTGTTAAAACCACAAATCGATGTTCTGCTATCAACGCTTTCTATACAGTTTATTGCATTTTTTTGTTAAAGTTTTATTTTTTTTTTACAACCATGTTTGAAGAACCTGATTTATACTTCGCTTTTTTTAGAAAAGTTTTGTGCACTTTCCAAGCTTCTGTTTTCGGATTCACTTCTGTACTCGAAGGCTTAGTTACAGCTTTTCAGCCTCTGGATGTAAACAAGAATGTTCTATTCACTGACAGCAAGTGAAATGATCCAGGACACCATGAAGGGGGGAAGTTTCGCTCCCTGCAGTGGACTCTTCCCTTGCAGTTCTCGGCACCCCCTCTGGATGGCAGTGTTGCTATGCGGGTTGTCCTGTAGCTGGCGGCTCCCTCCCCTGTAGTTGGAGTAACATTGTTTCACTGACAACATATGCTTGGTCATCAATTTTTCACAAGCCTCTGGGAAGCGGCGTCTCCGCTGCGAGCCCTGATCTCCAGCTTCTTGATTTTACGTCCGGCAAAGATGTAACTTTAAATCCCGGGACCCGGCGCAAATTTGTGACAGCGCCCCCATCTGCCGTGTGTTAGTTACAACCCTGGTGTCTTCTTATGGGGCAGAGGGGCATTGGGGCTTATCACGTACCAGGACGTCCTGGGTCCCCAGCTTCCAGAATACAAGAGTACAAGGGATAAAAATGTGTAATTATATCACTATTGTCATATAACAATGATGTCAGTGCAGGGGGCGGGGCTGTGACCACCTCTCAGTGATGTCAGTACAGGGGGTGGGGCTGTGACCTCCTCTCAGTGATGTCAGTGCAGGGGGCGGGGCTGTGACCACCTCTCAGTGATGTCAGTGCAGGGGGCGGGGCTGTGACCACCTCTCAGTGATGTCAGTACAGGGGGCGGGGCTGTGACCACCTCTCAGTGATGTCAGTGCAGGGGGCGGGGCTGTGACCACCTCTCAGTGATGTCAGTGCAGGGGGCGGGGCTGTGACCACCTCTCAGTGATGTCAGTACAGGGGTCGGGGCTGTGACCACCTCTCAGTGATGTCAGTACAGGGGGCGGGGCTGTGACCACCTCTCAGTGATGTCGTCAGGGGGGGAGCTGTGACCTCTCAGTGATGTCAGTGCAGGGGGTGGGGCTGTGACCACCTCTCAGTGATGTCAGTACAGGGGGTGGGGCTGTGACCACCTCTCAGTGATGTCAGTACAGGGGGCGGAGCTGTGACCTCCTCTCAGTGATGTCAGTACAGGGGGCGGGGCTGTGACACCTCTCAGTGATGTCAGTACAGGGGGGGGGCTGTGACCACCTCTCAGTGATGTCAGTCAGGGGGCTGGGCTGTGACCCCTCTCAGTGATGTCAGTACAGGGGGAGGGGCTGGTGACCTCCTCAGTGATGTCAGTAGCAGGGGGTGGGCTGTGACCTCCTCTCAGTGATGTCATTGCAGGGGGGCGGGGCTGTGACCACCTCTCAGTGATGTCTGTACAGGGGGTGGAGCTGTGACCTCCTCTCAGTGATGTCAGTGCAGGGGGTGGGGCTGTGACCACCTCTCAGTGATGTCAGTACAGGGGGCGGGGCTGTGACCACCTCTCAGTGATGTCAGTGCAGGGGGCGGGGCTGTGCCCACCTCTCAGTGATGTCAGTACAGGGGGCGGGCCTGTGACCACCTCTCAGTGATGTCAGTACAGGGGGCGGGGCTGTGACCACCTCTCAGTGATGTCAGTGCAGGGGGCGGGGCTGTGAACCTCTCAGTGATGTCAGTAAAAGAGCCAGGGCGGTGCCCTCCTCTATGTGTCATCGGGGGGGGGGCTGTGACCACCCTTCAGTAGTCAGACAGGGGGCGGGGCTGTGACCACCTCTCAATGATGCAGTGCGGGGGCGGGGCTGTGCCCTCCCTCAGTGTTCAGTGCGGGGGGGCGGGGTGTTAACACCTCTCAGTGATGTCATACAGGGGGGGGCTGTGACCCCTCTGTTTTTCATGCAGGGGGCGGGGCTGTTACCACCTCTCAGTGATGTCAGTACAAGAGACAACAAGCACCGCAAAACGAGCGCCCGGTCTACCATATATGTGCGGATCTCATGTCACAGGGTTGTAAGGGACCGTCTGCCCCTGAGCTCAGGACCCTCATGTAAGACCCTCAGCCAATGTGGAGGACTCTATAGCTGTGCATTAGGAGGACAGCCCATTAATATGAATAGACAAGCGGCAATACTCCATTTCTCCTGTGGGGGCGCTGCAGTGGAATTAAACACTTGCTTTCAGTTTCTCTAACTGATTACTCAGGATCCCAGTAGTGGGTCGCTCTTTCATCAGCTTTACCTCCAAGGGCTCCCTGTAACAAAAAGCAAATAAGTGGAATGCCCCTTTAATATAAGTAATGGTTACTGCTAACATTTTTTGTTTTAGGACTATATGGTTGTACTATCTGAGTACTATGGATTTATTATGGATTTATTTAGACATCATACGTCATTTCAGCACTGTCTGATGGTATTATTTTAGTTCTGTATGGTGTTGTTATTTAGTCACTGTGTGCTGTAATCACCTGTGCACTGTATAACGGCACTATCTAAGATCTGAATCACGGTATAATTGAGACACTGCATGGTGGTATGATTTTATAACAGTGAGCTGCTGTAATTTGGATACTGTATGTGGTATAATTTGTGCACTATATGGTGGTATTATCTGAGGACCGTATGTTGCTGTTATTTGGACAGTATATGTGGTATAATTTGTGCACTATCTGGGGGTATAATATGAGGACTGTATGTTGCTGTTGGACAGTATACAGTGGTATAATTTGTGCACTATATGGTGGTATTATATGAGGACTGTATATTACTGTTGGACAGTATATAGTGGTATAATCTGTGCACTATATGGTGGTATTATATGTGGACTCTATATTGCTGTTTTTTGGACAGTATTTGATGGTATAATTTGTGCACTATATGGGGGTATAATATGAGGACTGTATACTGCTGTTATTTGGACAATATATAGTGGATAAAAATATTTAGTGCCACTAGTTGGTGTTATTAAAAGAGGACTGTGTGGTTGCTGTTACTATATGGTTCAGTATATAGTGGTATAATTTGTGCACTTATTACTGGTGGTATTGTCATGCCAGAACTGTATGTTGCATAGTTATTTGGACAGTAAAACAAGTTGGGTGGGGGGTATAATTGTTTGCACTATATTGTGTGATTATATAGACTGTATATTACTGTTGACAATACAACAGGTGGGTAACAATTTGTGAGCAACAATAATGGTGGGTATTATCACGTGGAGACTCATATTGCTGTGGACAGTCTCAAGTGGAATAAGTATGCACAACATAGGTAGGTATTAGAATAGGACTGTATACTGCTTGCTGTTTTTTTATGGACAGAATGTTGATGGCATTTCTTTAATCCACAGGTTTTCACTTGTGTCACAGAAAATGTCTCAGCCGATCCATTAGATGTCAAATGCCTTGGGGTGGAAGTTCGCCTAGTATTTTGTACCCTAGTGAGACGTCCGCGCTGGGCGGCAAACCAACCTAATTGGAGCCTGCAGATCCAGATCTTTGTAGCCATTATACATGATCTGCCACAATCAATGTACTTCAGCGTTGTAAACGGTACTTCATAATTCTATAACAAACATCATATGTGGCATTTTTTGAGTCAATGAGTCAGGAGGTGTGCTGGTCAACGATGACATTGCGGTACTTATTTGGATTGCCTTACATCACCCGCTTGCCAGACTTTTTCAAGCACGGTGTAGCAATATAATTTGTAATCTGTATGACAGTAACACTTCAGTACTGAAACCCCAGCTATGCTCCCAGAAAGGAGGTCTTCTGGACATAGTGTGACCCTGAGCATGTCGGGCTTCTGGACGTAGAGGGCCCTTGGGCATGGTGGGCTCCTGGATTTAGAGGGCCCCTGGGCATGGTGGGCTCCTGGAGTTAGAGGGCCCTTGGGCATGGTGGGCTCATGGATTTAGAGAGGCCCCTTGCATGGTCGGAGACTCCTTGACCAGAGTATGCACCTGGGCACTGCAGGGCTCCTGGACGATAAGAGCCTTAGGCATGGTGGGTCCCTGGGCATGGTGGGCTCCTAGACATAGAGTGCACATGGGTATAGCTGGAGCTTCTGAGTCATGGTGCTTGTAACGTAGCGGCACGTGTACTGTATCGTGCAAAGCGGCCGACCGCAGACCTCCTCGAGGCGGCCCCCTTTGGTGGCTCCTCTGTGAATTCGACCGCCAGGCGAGGAGAGGTAGCTGGAGGACCACGCCAGGTGAGTGGAGTCCAAGGGCCCCTGCGTCTTCGCGAGAGCCCGCCCAAAGCGGATGTGTACTTAGGCAGCGGACCGCCCAGGTTCACCTACCCCAGACGATGGGGCGACCCTGCTGTGACAAGCCGGGGTACAGGGACAGTCAACATAGCGAGACATAAAGCAGGGCAGGCTAAAACGTACCCGGACCAGCCGCATGATACACGAGGCTTAAACGTACATATAACACCACAGGAAATTGCAGGAACAGGACCCGGTACCCACATCAGGTACAGAACCAGGGAACACGGCAGGGAACCAGGAGAGCAATTACAGACCAGAGAACACGGGCATGCATACAGGAGACACAGACACTACCGGACGGAACGTGCCAGAGAGCTCATATGACCAAGACACAGACCAGCATCCTCTCAGGGGTTAAAGGCTCAAACAGCAAGACCTGATCGGCGGGAGCCCAAGATGAGGAAAGACCGCCTGGACACAGCACCAGACTGCAATAGATACTTGACCCAGAGTAGAGACAAGAACACTATCCTCTTACAAGCAGAGGTCAGGGTGAAGAGGAAGGTCGCACAACAGGAAACTACTAATAGGCGCAACGGAACCTGCCGCGGGCGCACTTGTAGCCTTAGGATGGGCCCGAGTGCACAGACATGAACCCCAGGAAGACACCAACTGTGACAGGCAAGTACATAGCCTCAGAACTACAGGCCTGCTGGGACCCCGCACAGGAGCCCCAGCAGGACGACCTTGCAGGCACGACAGGCCCAGGTCCCCAGGGCAGTGACCGTGGCATGCAAACCAGTGAACAGTACCCCCCCCCTCAAAGCCCCCTTCCTCCAAAGTCACAGAATGTCATTCCCACATGAGGCCAGTCGGGCCCCCCGCAAATCTTCTACGGGTGGCAACCCCAAAACCAATAACAGGCTGTATATAAGCCATATAGGGGAAAACCTAGACAAAAGGATGTGCATCGGAAGGAACAAGGACGGGCACTAGGCAAAAAGTGAGCGTGCGGGGAACCGCAAGGGCGGCAGTAAGCCACAGGGGACTCTGAAGCGGCCATCATCAGGCGGGGCCGTAAGCCACTGGGACTCCAGAAAGGCGCAGGGCGGGACCAGTAAGCCCACGGTACTCAGACAAGGCTCAGTGAGCAGGGACCTGTGAATAGCCACGGGGACGCAGAAGGCTCAGGGCGGACCATGAGCAGGCCAAACGGAATGCTCTGGGCGAGACCGGATGAGCTTCAGGCGCAAACGGCAAGCTCCTGGGCAGGGCGACCATGAGCTAGGCCAAACGGAAGCTCTGGGCGGATGGACCATGAGCTAGGGCCAACACGGAAGCTTCTGGCGCGGGAACGCAAATCGAGCTAGGCCAAACGGAAGCTCTGGGCGGGCACCATGACGCCTAGGCCAAAACGGGAAGCTCTGGCGTCCATGAGAGCTAGGCCAAACGGAGGGCTCTGGGGACGGGACCAGTGTGACGCTATGCCAACACGGAAGCTCTGGCGGGAACACAAGAGCTAGGCCAAACGTAAGCTCTGAGGCGGGACCATGAGCTATAGGCCAACGGAAGACGCTCACGGCGGGACCAAGAGCTAGCCCCAACGATCGGGAAGCTCATGGGCTGGACCGATGAGCTAGCCAAACGCGAAGCGCCACTGGGCGGGACCCTGACCTAGCCAAAACGGAAGCTTCTGGCGGGACCATGCGCTAGGCCAAACGGAACTCTGGGCGGGCACCAATGAGCCAGGCACAAACGGAACTCTTGGTGCGGGACCCAAACGAGCTAGCCCAAACGGAATGCTCTGGGCCCGACATGGAGCTTAGGGCCACACGGCAGCTGGGCGGGACAAGATAACTAGGCCAATACGGAAGCCTCTGCGGGCGGGACCATGAGCGAGGCCAAACAGGGAAGTCACTGGGCTGCGCGGAGCCGGATGAAGCTAGGCCACAACGGAAAGCTCTGGCGGCGCCGGACCCGATGAGCCAGAGGCCAAAACTGAAGCTCTGGCGGGGACCATGAGCTAGGCCAAACGGCATCTCCTGGGGCCGGACCATGAGCAGGACCAAACGGAAGCTCTGGGCGGATCGCGAACAATGAGCTAGGACCAACACGTAAGCTCTGGCGGAAACCATGAGCTAGGCCAAACGGAACAGCTCAGAGGGGCGGGACCATCGAGTCCTGGCAAACGGAAGCTCCTGGCTGCGACCATGACTAGGCGCAACGGGAAAGTCTCTGGGGCTGGAACCATGACTAAGCCAAACGGAAAAGCTCTCGGGCTGACTCATGAGCTAGGCCCCACCAACACAACAACACCGCGAACGCGACACTCCTTGAGCGCATCTGCGGCGTCCCACAAACCAAGCGCTAATAGGCAAACGTAAGCCTCAGGCTGGACATGAGGCTGAAGGCAACCGAGTGCCATCAGCACGTAGACAGCAGGGCACGTGGTCACCGCCGCAGCGGGATCCATTGGTCAGTCTTCCATACTGTAACGGTGCTGACGCCGAAGGCACGTAATGTCTACCGCTGGAACGCCGAGACCGCAACATTTCGGTCTAGTAGTGATCCCTCGACTGTCCTACCGCAGATCGAGGTAGGTCTAGCTGGAGACCCACGCCAGAGTGGAGTCTAAAGGGGCCCGCTGGTCTTTCGCCAGAGCCCACCGCAAAGCGGGATGGACCTTCTGGCGCGGGACCCCCAGGTCACTACCCCATGACGTGTCTTACCCAGCGGTGACGCCGGGGTACAGACAGGAACACAGGAACATAGGAGCACATAAGCATGGCAGGTAAAACGAACATCATTGAACCAGCAGGATACAGGAGGGTTAAACGTACAACGCACCACAGGATACGGCAGTGAACTGGACGGGATAACACATCCATCTTACAGACCAGCGAACACGGCAGGAGCAGGAGAGCACATTACAGACAGGAACACGGCAGGATATAGAGAGACCCAGACACGACGGTACGGATACCGGGCAGGAGCCTCACCAATGACCAAGACACTGACCCAGCATCTCAGGGGCGTTAAAGGAGCTAACCAGCAGACCTTGAGATGCCAGCAGGACTCAAGATGGTGAAGCAGCTGGACACACAGCAACAGCCTGCAATGAACTGACACCAGAGTAGAGCAACATGAACCTTCCTCCTTATAGCCAGAGGTCAGGGTGAAATAGGAAGGTGCACAAAACACGAAACTATCAAATAGGCGCAGGAGAAGTGCCGCGCGCACGCAGACTGCCATAGGAAGGAGCACAGTGCAACAGACCGGAACCCAGAAGCAACATGACTGGACAGGGCAAGAGTACATTCATCACATAACACAGGACTGCTGGACCTCCAGCACAGGATCCCCAGCAGATGACAAGCAGAGCCCCACAGCCGACTGTCCCCAAACGGCCAGGGCCAAGCCAGCGGCATAACCGTGACAGAGGTGCCTTTGTGGGCATAGGTGGCACCTGGACTTAATGGGCCCTGGGCATGTGTGCGAATCCTGGTATAAGAGGCCCCCGTAGGCATGGTGGGCTCCTGGATATAGAGGGCCCCTGGACATGGTGGGCTCCTGGACATAGAAAGCCTATGGACCTACTTTTCAGAAAAAGTGCAGAGTAAGATAGATTAGGAAAAGCAAGAGTAAGACAGTGTACAAATCTCATTTTCTTAGAGTCATGTACATAGCTAAAGGTCAGGAGGCCAGAAAGATCCCACTGGGATGGCCCATAAATATTTGAAAACCACCCTTTGTTGGTGCACCACAAAAATGAAACCGCCACTGGAGGGCCAAAGAATCAACCTCCCCGATGGCCCGCAAGAATCTCAACATCCAGCGGTCCTGGACACCACCCTAAGATCACCTTCCACAGGTGGCGGCTCCCATCAGACGTTAAGACTGAACACAGTATAAAATGATAATTTTGGAGCACTATGGCCATTTGCGTCATTGCAGCATTGAGTTCAAATGGAGGCATATAATCACTAATTATTTTCTTAGAAGCACTAGGCTAGGATCCAAAAGTTTTTTTTTGGGGATATGTTTTGGGAAAATTGCGGAGCATAATACCTCATATAACAGCAGCTCTGGTGGACTCCAGTATCTGCTCACATTCCTACTTATCACTTATATGATAGACTTGGATGGTAACGACGACAGGAAATTGGTTGCATATTTCGGAACAAGGGGCGCGCTCTGACCCTCTCCGAAGTTCTTCATCTGAATTAAAACATACATTGTGAGGAGGTTAATCCCAACAGTCCAAACTTTTTACATTATGTGAGAGCAATAACCCTGAATCTCACCAGAGCCACAGCACGCTCCAGTTTGAAACAAGAAGGCACTATTAAGTAGAAAGAACAGCCCAACCAGGAAAACGTAACCTTGTCCCCATTTATCTTAACCATTCTATGGCTGCACCCCCCTTCTCCGTCACCTCCCCCCCCCCCCCCCCCCCCCTCCCCCCCCGCGGGAGTCCTCCTGCCAACATTCCGCCTGGTGTTAAGCAGATCTGCCGAGCGTCAAAGCCTAATTGGGACTATTTTACTCTAATTTGCGATTAATAACTGTGCACGTCATCGAGGTAATTAGCAAGTAATTGGGAATGACAAGGATGTCAGAGATTGTCCCCTCGAAAGAGATCGCACGTACTTCCTCTCTGTGTAAAATTACACCCATAGCCGCTCGCGCCATTAAAATACAATTCAGCAAGATAAATGTTAGAGGCTCTGGTAGTCACAGGTAAATGGCTCACCTGATCCATCATGCATTGGAGACCCAACATGTCTCCTAATGGAAACCTCCACCCCCGGGGGCCCCCCGGCAGCACTGCTGTCCTGGATTCCGGGCTATTAATCGCTGGCTGAATCCACGACTCCTGTAATTAATGAACTTCCCTCCCCCAGAAACAATTACCTGACACCATAAATAATATCCGTGCTATCCCTTTAAGACGGAAATCTGTTATATGGCAATAAAGAGCAACTCCGGTCATAACTGATTACCCTGAAAAAACGGCTGCAAACAAAGGAGCGTTGTCAAATAATAGTATATCACTGTATACATAAGTTATCGCAGACACGTAGACACTTCTCCGATTACTTCACATCTAATATTCCTCACGGAACTACATTAAAGATAGCCGCAATAGCAGAAAAGAAACAAACAAACATTCTCATAATACTGTCTCTCATGTACCAATAATATAAACTACTATTAATACTGCCCCCTATGTACAAGAAAATACTACAATATCTAACTGCCCCCCTAACTGTACAAGGATATAACTACTTTAATAACTGGCCGCATATGAACACGAAAAATAACACCTATAAATACTGCCCACTCGATGAACAAAGAGCTTACATAACTAAACTATAATACTGCCCCCCTATGTACAAGGGGTATAAACCCACTATAATTGCCCATATAACAAGAAAATAATACTATAAAAACTGCCCCCCATTTCAAGGGTAAAAACTAATAATATGCCCCTTGAACAAGTGTAACTACTAAATACTGCCCCCTATGTAAAGAATAAACTTTATAATATGATCCTTTTTACAAGAAAAACTACATAATACTGCCCTATGTACAAGAATATAACATATAATATGCCTCCCATGTACAAGAAATTTAAAACTATAAATACTGCCCCCTTTTGTACAAGAATAAATACTTATACGCCTCCTATGTACAAGAATTAACTACTAAATATGCTCCTATGTACAAAATATAACTACATAAACTGCCCCGATGTACAAGAATATAACTCATATATACTGCCCCCCTATGTACAGAAATAAATACTTAAAAAAATGCCCCCCATTAAAAATAAACTACTATAATATGTCTCCTATTCAAGAATTAATACTATAATATGCCTCCTTTTTACAAGAATATAACTACTATAATACTGCCCTCTATGTACAAGAATATAACCTATAAAACTGCCCCTATGTACAAAATATAACTATATAGTACTGCCCCATGTACAAGAATATAACTACTTAAAAAATTGCTCCCTTGTACAAAAAATAAATATAAACTGTTTTCATTACAAAAATTAATGAATTTTGCATTTTTTTTAAAATTTTTTTCCCCTGTAGGCAGTAAAAGCCCCGTTCTCCCCCTTAGAGGGAGTAAATGCCCCGCTCTCTCATTTTTTGATGCAGTAAATACCCTTTCTCCCCTTTTAGAGGCAAAAAATAAATACCCCTCTCTCCCCTGTAGAGGCCGTAAAAGCCCCGTCTTCCCCTTTTGAGGCTAAATGCCCCGTTCTCCCTGTAGGGCAGTAAATGCCCTCCTTTCCCTGTAGAGCATTAATCCCTCTCTCCCCCGTAGAGCAGTAAATCCCCCTCTTCCCCTGTAGAGCAGTAAATTTCCCCCTCTCTTCATTTA
>JAODAL010049017.1:0-28510 GCA_025379985.1 Phyllomedusa bahiana
GGACATTTCACCCAATGTAACCAGGACTATTGACCCCCTGTTTAAACCCGGGGTATTGACCCAATTTGAAAACCCGGACTAAAATTTACCCAATGTAACCAGGGCTTAAATTTACACCCTTTTAAAACCAGGACTATTCACCCAATGTAACCAGGACTATTCACCCAATGTAACCAGGACTATTCACCCAAAGTAAAAACCCGGACAAATTTAAAAAATTTTAACCCCGGGCTTTCACCCAAAGTAACCCGGGGCTATTCACAAATGTAAAACCCGGGGGCTATTTCACACAAAGAAACCGGACAAATTCCCCACAATGTAACCAGAACTATTCATAGGCAATACAGAATTAACCCGGTTTATACAGGATAAGTAAAGTATGTACACAGTGACTTTCACCGCCGAAAATTTAGTGCAGCTTGGAGGAAAATACAGGATGTTAAACGGATCATACAGGGTAAGTAATGTTTTGTACATGACTGCACCAGCCGAAAAGTGAGTCCCGTCGGGGTAAAAATACAGGGGTGTAACCCCAGGGTCAGTACAAGGGTAAGTAATTATGGGACACGTGACTGCACCAGCAGAAAAGTGGGGCGCAGCTCTGGAGTATTATACAGGAAAGTAACTCAGGGTCGCAAAGGGTAAGTAATGTATGTTTCGTACTGCAAAAAGCGAATGGAGCGCAGCTTTTGGAGGAAAACAGGATTAATCGGATCATTTTCCCGGATAAGTTAAGGGATGAAAAGGGGACTGCACCCAGAATAGTGAGGCAGCTCTGGAGGATAATACCGGATGAAACCCCGGGTCAGTACAAGGGAAAAAAGTAAAAAAAAAAATGTACTACTGAAACCCGCAGAATAGTGAGCCAGCCTGGAGGATAATTTCAGGATGTTAAAATCGGAAACGTACAGGATAATAATGTAGGTAAAAGTTTACTGCAAAAAAAGGGAAAAATAACGAAGCCTGGGTAAAAATACAGGTAATCAGGGTCATTACAGGAAAAGTTTAAAGTATGTACAGTTTACTGCACCAGCAAATAGGAAACGCCCGCTTGGAGGATAAAACCGGTTTTAACTTTAGGATCATTTCAGGATAAGTAATGTATGAAAAGTGACTGCACCACAAATTTGAGGCAACCCTGGAGTATAATATAGGGTGTAAACTCAGGATCATACAGGATAAATAATGTATGAACTTTGAGTGTATATATATTCTTTTGGTCTGTAGTAAATTTAAAACTTTGTAAAATCCCTTTTAAAAAAATTAAGTTGAAGTAATTTTTTTAAAGCCATTTTTCTTCTGTTAGGTTTAAAATTTTTTAGGGGGCCAAAAAGAACTTTAATTATTCGTTATAATTTTTAGAAAACTGGAATTTTAACCCCCAAAATTTGGGCCCCCCAAAGGTTTTTTCACATTGTCAACCCAAACCTTGAAATAAACAAATTTTTTCCCAAAATTTTTTTAGTGTTACCTTTGTGGGTGATTTACCCCCTTTTTGCAGGGCAAGCTTTATGGTCGGTTTTTTAATCTTTGGTTTTTATGGGTAGCGAAATTTTTTCCCCGGGCCCCTTTTCATTGTCACAAAACAGGTAATAAGGGGCGTTGACCTTGGACTTTACTGTAATTTTATTGTCGTCGCTTTTTCACATTCGTTTATTCCCCGCTTTCTCCCCCCCCGGGTTTTGGGAAAGGTTATGACGGGTGCTTGGGGGAAATTGGGGGACTTTTTTGGGTTCCTTTTGTTTTCCCTGTTGGCAGGAGGAAACCAAAAGTTCCAAAAATTTCCCGCTGGCCACCAAAAAAAAATGGGCATTTGGGCTTTTTTACTTCAACCAAAACAGTTTTAAACCCCCTTTTTTTCTATCCCAAATTTATTTC
Organism: Phyllomedusa bahiana; assembly: GCA_025379985.1. Classification (NCBI taxonomy): domain Eukaryota; kingdom Metazoa; phylum Chordata; class Amphibia; order Anura; family Hylidae; genus Phyllomedusa; species Phyllomedusa bahiana. Next base: position 1,879 of record JAODAL010049017.1, read on the forward strand.
ATTTTCTAAGAAAGGCTCAACCCGGGCCCTTTGGGGGGCAGGGGGAAAAACCCCCAATGGGGGCCCTTTTGGAAATTTTGTGGGTACCTGGGAATGGCAGAGAAGGAGAAGCAGAAAGCAGGAGTGCAAGCGTTATGTACAGTAATTGTAAATGGGGGCCCGAATCAAAATTTTTCCGGGGGGCCCCAAAGGGCATTTTCCCCCCCGTAAAAGAACCCCCAAAAATCTACTTTTTTTGGGGAATTTCCCGAGAACAAACTCCATGGGGAAACCCCCCGAATTTTCTCCTTTGGGGGGCCCCAAAAAAACATCTCCACTGGTGGGTTTCCCAAAAAATCCTCTCCAATTTGGGGGGTCCCAAGAATTTATTTTCCAGGTGGGTACCAAAATCATCTCCCCTGGTGGGTCCCCAAAAATCATTCCACTGGGGGTCCCCCGGGAACATTCCACCCGGTGGGTCCCAAGAATTTATCTCCACTGGTGGGTCCCCCAAAAATTCCCTCTCCCTGGGGGGTCCCAAGAATCATCTCCAATTTGGGGGGTCCCAAAATCTTTTCCAAGGTGGGTCCCCCAAAAATCAACTCTATGGTGGTTTCCCCCAAAATCATCTCCCCTGGTGGGCCCCAAGAATCAAAATCTACTTTGGGGGTTCCCCAAAAAATCAACCCCCCAATTTTTTGGAAAACCAAAATTTATCTCCATGGGGGCCCCCCAAAAATCCCCCCCCACTGGGGGGGCCCCAAGAATCCCCCTTTCCCCTGGTGGGGCCCCCCGAATCCCCCCCCCAATGGGGGGGCCCCAAGAATTTATCTCCCTGGTGGGCCCCCAAAAATCCCCCCCAATGGGGGTGCCCCAAGAATCCCCCCCCACGGTGTGCCCCCAAAAAATCATCTCCAATGGGGGGCACCAAGAATTTATCTCCAAAGGGGTTCCCAAAATCTTTTCCAAATGGTGGGCCCCAAGAATCAGTCCAAATTTGGGGTTTTCCCAAAAATTTATCTCCACGGTGGGCCCCAAAAATTTACCTCCCCGGTGGGCCCAAAAAACACCTCCACTGGTGGACCCAAAAAAATCCCCTCCACTGGTGGGCCCCCAAAAAAAACTCTTTCTGGTGGGCCTAAAGAACAGCTTTCCAAAATGGTGGGCTTAAAAGAATCAGCTCCCCTGGTGGGGGCCCAAAGAAATTTAAACTTCCCCTGGTGGGCCTAAAGAAACAGCTCCACCCGGGGGCCCAAAAAAATTTAGGGCCCCCTGGGGGGCCTAAAGAATCAGCTCCCCCGGGGGGGCCTAAAGAATCAGCTTCCCCGGGGGGGCCTAAGAATCAGCTCCACTGGGGGGCCCTAAAGAATCAACTCCACCTTTGGGGGGCCCCCCAGAAATCAATTCCAATGGGGGAAAACCCAAAAAATTATCTCCCCCGGGGGGGGCCCCCGAATCAGTCCACTGGGGGTCCCAAGAATCAGCTCCACTGGTGGGTCCCCAAAAATCAGCTTTTCCCTGGGGAAAACCCCCGAAAAACCCACGGTGGGCCCCCCAAAAAACAACTCCCCTGGCCGGGGCCCAAGAATAAACTCCCCTGGGGGGCCCCAAAAATCAAATCCATTTTTTTGGCCCCAAAAAATCAACCCCTTAAATGGGGTCCCCAAGAGTCCCCATTTGGGGGGTTCAAAAATTTACTCTACTGGTGGCCCCCAAGAATCATTCCACTGGGGCCCCCAAGAATCAATAAAAAAGTTAGGCCCCCCAAAAATTTAACTCCAAATGGTTTCCCCCCAAAAATTTTCTCCAATGGTGGGCCCCAAGAACATCTCCCCAATTTGGGGGGCCCCAAAAAATCATCTCCCCCCGGGGGGGCCCCCCAAAAATCAACTCCACTGGTGGACCTAAAGAAAATTTCCCCTCCACGGTGGGCCCCCAAAAATCAATCTAAGGGGGGGCCCCAAAGAATCGCCCACTTGGGGGGGCCCAAAGAAAACTCCACTGGTGGGCCTAAAGAATCAGCTCCACTGGGGGACCTAAAGAATCAGTCCACGGTGGGCCCAAAAAACAGCTCCACCTGGTTTGGGGCCCAAAAAAAACATTCCCCCCTGGGGGACCTAAAGAACAGCACCCCTGGTGGGGCCCCCAAAATCGTCCCCGGTGGGCCCCAGAAATCAATTCCAAATGGGGAACCCAAAGAAAATTTTCCTTCCCCGGGTGGGGGCCCCAAAAAATCCTTCCCCCGGTTTGGGGCCCAAGAAACAGCTCCACTTTGGGGGACCCCAAGAAAAACTCCACTTGGGGGGTCCCAAGAACCAACTCCCCTGGTTTGGGGCCCCCCAAAAAAACAAACTCCCAAAAAGCTTTTGGGCCCCCAAAAAACAACTCCCCTGGTGGGCCCCAAGGGAAACAAATCCATTTTTTTGGCCCCAAAAATCAACTCTAATGGTGGTCCCTAAGGGGGAAACTCCATGGTGGGTCCCAAAAATATACTCTAAAAGGTTTAAAAACCAAAAAACATCTCCACTGGTGGCCCCCAAAAATCAATTTAAAAATGTTTGGCCCCCAAGAAACAACTCCAACGGGGCCCCAAGAAAACAGCTGGGTTGGGGGGACCTTAAATTTTATCTCCACTGGTTGGCCCAAAGGCCACTCCATTTTCCCAAAATTGGCTTTCTGTTTTAAAACCTCAAGCAGTTTTTCCTCAAAGATTTTGTTCTGTTGTTGGTTTTCCACAAGGGGAAAAAAGGCTTAACAGTCACTATTCACACTTTGCACTAAACCCGATGTTTTGGGGAAACCCCAAAAGGGGTTAAAATGTATTGTGCACAGGAGAGAAGATAAGCTCCGAGCAGGCCCGCGTTTTTCATTCACAAACTGATGCAGGGAGGGGGAGAGGGTGAGGAGGGGGCATCTAATTTTTTTACTCAGATAAAATTTCAATTAAAAACTAGTGGATTCCCTATACAAAAGGATCTTTTTCCCCCCCCAGTCCCTTCAAAGCTTATTCATTTTTCCCTGCCATCAGATAAGAAGTGCAAAAACCAAAGCGGGCCAGACAGCTCCGGGGGTAAACTAATTTTAAACTTGGGCAGGAAACTAAGGGGATGTAAGGGAAAAACTTAGGGTTTACAGGCTTCACTTTTTTTTAATGACCTATATTTAGAAAAGTGATTAAATACCCATTTTGGAGGTTCCCACGTCAACATTAGATCTTGGCAAAACCCCTTTAATAACATTTTGTAACCTGATGAAATTGTCTATAACCTCATAACAAAGTGTCTTTTTACTAAGCAAAGAAAAATAGGGATTGTTTCATTGTAATTTTATAGGTTCCCGAGAATCGTGAGGGTTACAGAATATCCTCGATTTGCTGCATTGTCCCTTCACCCGGTGCATCAGTAATGTGCAGCCTATGAGGCTCGCTAAATCAAAGATACAAAGACTTGGGCCGGATCAATACTGCACAGAGCCCTCGCTCCTTTATTGTGCTTTGGTGACCTTAAGATGTCATAAATGATTTATAGTGAATCCGCTGCTCAATGGTGGAAATCACTAGTTCATTATGAGTTGTCAATCTATCGGCTTTGTTGGGGAAGACGTCGCCACAAAGCGCAGGCACCATTAGACGACCGAAGATTTAGCGCGAGTATGAATGAGGCTTATCTGCCAGGAACATATCCAGAATTCTAACAAGGGTTTCTTAAAGGGGATGTCCTCATGTAGTCAATTATACTTGTATTAGTTAGATGTGCGGCTGTAGAGGAGGAATCATTTGCTTAGGATTTCTACCTTTTTTTTTTTTTTTTTTTTTGTGTTAAAACTTTTCTGGTGGCGGCCATATTGGAGACAATCCTTCATCTTGTATTCTCTGTGTGGAAAGTAAAGGAGAGGGAGGGTGCTTTATGGCAGCTGGAAGGATTTGGAAGGAACTGTCAGAAAAGTGTCTATAGACTCATATAGTCTCCTGAAAAGGAGTGGAGTATAGACCCTTCCCGAAAGACCAAGGAATGTCAGGAGAGGTGCATGCAGAGCCTTACCTGTGTGTATAATGTATTGTGTTACTTTCTCACCTTATCCTGTGCTATAGAAACCTCATCAGGCTGTTAGAGCCCACTGTTTAACGATAAGGAGGCAACCTTGGCCTCTGATAATAAGGTGACGGCTGGCCTTGCCCTTTAACGGTTATGAGATGACTCTGCTGACCCCTCCCTCTAATGATGATGAGATGACTCTGCTGACCCTGCCCTCTAATGATAATGATATGACACTGCTGACCCTGCTCTCTAATGATGATGAGATGACTCTGCTGACCCTGCCCTCTAATGATAATGAGATGACTCTGCTGACCCTGCCCTCTAATGATAATGAGATGACTCTGCTGACCCTGCCCTCTAATGATAATGAGATGACTCTGCTGACCCTGCCCTCTAATGATAATGAGATGACTCTGCTGACTCTGCCCTCTAATGATAATGAGATGACTCTGCCCTCTAATGATAATGAGATAACTCTGCTGACCCTGCCCTCTCATGATAATGAGATGACTCTGCTGATCCTGCTCTCTAATGATAATGAGATGTCTCTGCCCTCTAATGATAATGAGATGACTCTGCTGACCCCGCCCTCTAATGATAATGAGATGACTCTGCTGACCCTGCTCTCTAATGATAATGAGATGACCCTGCTGACCCCGCCCTCTAATGATAATGAGATTACTCTGATGACCCTGCTCTCTAATGATTATGAGATGACTCTGCTGACCCCTACCTCTAATGATAATGAAATGACTTTGATGACCCTGCTCTATAATGATAATGAGAACTCTGATGACCCTGTCATCTAATAACAATGAAATTACTCTGCTGACCCCTCCTTCTAATGATAATGAGATGACTCTGCTGACCCTGCCCTCTAATGATAATGAGATGACTCTGCTGACCCTGCCCTCTAATGATAAAGAGATGACTCTGCTGACCCCGTCCTCTAATGGTAATGAGATAACTCTGCTGACCCTGCCCTCTGATTGAGATGACTCTGCTGACTCTGTTCTCTAATGATTGAGATGACTCTGCCCTCTAATGATAATGAGATGACTCTGCTGACCCTGCCCTCTAATGATTGAGAGGACTCTGCTGACCCTGCTCTCCAATGATGAGATGACTCTACTAACCTTGCCCTCTAATGATGAGATGAATCTGTTGACAATGCTCTCTGGTCAGGAGATAAAAGAGATTTTATCTGCTTTGAGTGCACATAAGTGTCTCCCCTTCCTGATTAGACAGAGAGCAAGGAATAGCATCAAATGGAACAGTGTCTTTATCTCTAACAAGTTTAGACCTTTGATAAGCACTCCTGGTTTTCAGTCATCTTATTATACTAAGAGGGTGATTTCAGAAGAGTCATCTCATCACCATTACAAGGCAAGATCAGCAGAGTCATCTCATTATAAGGCAAGTTCGGCAGAGTCATCTCATCACCATTACAAGACAAGGTCGGCAGTCATCTCATCACCATTACAAGACAAGGTCGGCAGAGTCATCTCATCACCATTACAAGACAAGGCGGCAGAGTCATCTCATCACTCTTACAAGACAAGGTTGGCAGAGTCATCTCATCACCATTACAAGACCAGGTCAGTAGAGTCATCTCATCACTATTACAAGACAAAGTCAGCAGAGTCATCTCATCACTATTACAAGACAAGGTCAGCAGAGTCATCTCATTTCTATTACAAGGCAAGGTCTGCAGAGTCATCTCATCACCATTACAAGGCAAGGTCAGCAGAGTCATCTCATCACCATTACAAGTCAATGTCTCCAGAGTCATCTCATCACCATTACAAGACAATGTCTGCAGAGTCATCTCATCACCATTACAAGACAAGGTCGGCAGAGTCATCTCATCACCATTACAAGGCAAGGTCAGCAGAGTCATCTCATTTCTATTACAAGGCAAGGTCTGCAGAGTCATCTCATCACCATTACAAGGCAAGGTCGTCAGAGTCATCTCATTAGTTTCAGAAGATGGAGTCAGCAGAGTCATCATCTCCTCCTTATAGAATGCCTATCCCTCTCTCCGCATGGCACTTTACTTTTCTAGTGCCCATCATCCCTCTCCTTGAATCCAGCGGCTTTTATCATTGGATAGAGAGAAGTAATTGGGTTCATGGGCATTGAATGAGGAGCAGAGAATCAAGACCACAGGACAAGTGGAGGCATTTTCTCAGCTTGAGAGCTCTTTAATTGGGGATCAAATCCCTTTCGTGGCGGCTCCGTGCTCTCCCGGCCTCGGGAACCGGGTCGATTTTGGGGTTGGTCTGGACGCTGTTTTCCATCTTTCCCCGAATCAGACTTTTTCCACAGATGTGAAAGCTCATAAATAATTGCTGCTTCTTAAAAAAAAAAAACAATAAGTACTTTTGATGTCTCAGTTTCCATGGAAACCTCACAATTAAATCTGTACGGAAAAGCAGAGTCATTTGGAGTTGTAGCGGCGCTTAGCGATTTTCCCCGTCTATTATGCCGCTAAATTATCTTCACCTTAGACTTTGTAGACTTCTCTCTGGAAGGAGCGCGGTTTTTTGTTTTTTTTTGCATGCGCTTAATTTACTTGAAGTCAAGGTAAACTTAGGGAGGTGAGCGGTGCGCGGGGAAATGAGCGCAGAGCACTTGGCAGCTTGACTCTAAACAGTAATAGATCCTTAAGTGACTGTTCACCAGAGGAGGTAACATCTGCTCTATCTCGGCTGCGAAATTTCTAAACATCTTTTAGAGGACGATATTTCAGTCAAGGTTTCATGACTTGTCTTAGAATATTGGTTGGATTGTCAGAATTCCCACGTTTCTTAACCCATTCCGATGATGTATCCACGGAAGAGAATATGGTGGTCTATGCCCCTGTCCAGAGGGCAAAGGTAGCAGTCACCCTCAGCTACTGGTTCCTGATGGAACCTCAAAGGCTCCTTGGCTACAGATGAGGTCCCCAGTATCATAAATGGTCATGGTAGATGGGAGTTGTGGAGGGTGACTGTAATTGGGGGGATGGGGGGGGGGGATTCAGCCCACTCCATGCCTCCTTGCGTCCCTTTTTCTGCCTGGGATGAAGTGGCGCCCTAGGTGGTCGCCTACTCATCGTCCATGCCCTGGTAGTCACCCTCAGCTCCTGGTTCCTGATGAGGTCCCAAAGGCTCCTCAGCTACAAATGAGGTCCCCAGTATCATAAATGGTCATAGTAGATGGGAGTTGTGGAGGGTGACTGTAATTGGGGGGGGGGGGGGGAGGAATCAGCTACTTAACCCCTTCAGCACTGAGATGAATCTTGCTCATCGTGCTCCATTTGGAACATACCCACCACTGTGACTAACAAAGTTCTCCAAGCATTGCACTACAACTCTCAACATGTCCTACTGGTGAAATACCAGCCCAGGAACACCAATTATACTAAAGCTTAAAGGTTTAAAGAGTGTCCTTACCATGCTCTTCACAGTCTGATGCTTTACTCTATGGTGGGATCTGAAGACGGGAGGGAACCAATCATTATCTTCATCTTAGGCTGTGATGTGAGGAGAAGTAATCCAATAGACCCTTCACCTTTAACTGGGATCAGGATCTGAAGAGGATAGGAAAGCCACCCTGACCCCTAGGCTTGGAATGGAATCAGTATCTGGAGAAGAGAGCGAACCTATCATGACCTGTTACTCTAGGTTGGGATCTGAAGAGAAGACAGAACCAATCCTGTATCTAAGGATGGTGTGTAACCTGTACTTTAGGAATTAGTGAGGAGAGGGTTCTTGTCATGACTCTTCATCCTCTCTTGAGTTCCCATCATGACCCTTTACCTTGGCTTGGGCTCTCGTCTTGGCCTTGGATCTCATCATAATCCTTCTCCTTGGCCTAGGAGCTCATCAAGTCCCTTTATCTTGGTCTGAGTTCCCGTCATGACCCTTTACCTTTGCCTGGGTTCATGTCATGACCTTTTACCTTGACCTATGATCTCTTCATGACCCTTCACCTTGACCTAGGATCTCGTCGTGATCCTTTATCTTGGCCTGGGTTCTTTTCATGACTCTTCACTTTGGCCTGGGATCTTGTCATGATCATTCACCTTAACCTGGGATCTCGTCATGATCCTTCACCTTAGCCTAGGTTCTCTTCATGACCCTTAACCTGGGATCTCGTCATGATCCTTCACCTTAGCCTAGGTTCTCTTCATGACCCTTCACCTTAGCCTGGGATCTCGTCATGATCCTTCACCTTAGCCTAGTGTAACGGGTTGCGCCGCGGTCCGGTCCACGGACCGCGGTCGCACCCGTGTCCCCCGCGGCAGGTCCCCGGCGGGGACGGGTGCCGCCGCGGGTCCCCACTGCCGCCCGTGGCTGCATCCGTCCCGTCTCCTCACCTGACCGCGCTCCCGTTCGGTCCGCGTCCCCTGCTGGCCGGAATGCGCGTGCGCGCCCCCTCGTGCGCGCGCTCGTTCATGTAGATTTAAAGGGACAGTGCGCTGGTAATTGGCTCATTGCCGGGCGCTGTCTCTATTTTAAGTTTGGTCCACGTCTCTTCCCGCTTGGATCTTTGTTGCCCCGATCCTTTGTGATAGCGTTCCTTTAGTCCTATTTGCCTTGCCGTTTACCAGACCTTGCTACGTTTCTCGACACCGAACCTCTGCCGCCTGCCCTGACCTTATCGCCTGTCCACGACACGAAACGCATTGCCGCCTGCCCGACCATACTGCCTGCCCACCACTACGACTCTGGGAATACTATTTGTACCTTGCTGCACCTCGTCTGCCGCCGCTGGCAAGTCACGTCAGGGACAGACCTGGTAGCCACAAGCCGCAGCAAGTCCATCACCCGCTTTGTCGGCGGCTCTGGTGAAAACTGGGGGCTACTTAGATTCCGTATTCCCTGGCGTGGCTTACTAACATCGCTTCGGAGGGTTCCAGCGATCCACGTACCAAGTCCGTACAGAAAGATCGCAGCCATGGATTCCCCTCCCAAATGTGCCTCTGCCATGCATCAGGATATTACGACGTTTTTGCCCCGCAAACGCAACAAATCGCACAACAAGGACAGCAGTATGGGCCAGCTCTCAGCCAGTGATGCTTTCTGCTCCCTAGCATCGACCTTGCATCGCCTCCGTGCTGTGGCATCCATCTACATCTGCAGTTCCTTAGGCCACCGTTGTACCGCAAGTCTTCGGCTCCCACTACCCTCCAGCTTTGCGGGATCCCAAGCTCTGCCGGGGTTTCATTACGCAGTGCTCAATGCACGTGGAGCTGAATGGTCGACCAGTTTTTTCCCCTCGGAGTAGGTCTAAAGTGGCCTTCTTGGTGATCCAACTTTCCGGAAGGCCCTGGCTTGGGCAACCCCCCCTCTGGGACCGGAACGACCCTGTGACTGCGGGCCTACAGATCTTCCTCCAGGAATTCCGCACTCGTTTTGAGGAGCCTGGCGCGTGCTTCCTCTGCTGAGTCCGCCACTTTGGGCATCGTCAGGGGCATAGTCCTCTGTGGGTGACTATGCGGGTTCATTCAGTAATCCTGGCTTCGGAGCTTCGCTGGAACGATGCCGCCCTCTGCGCCAACTTCAAAAAGGGTCCTGTCCCAGGGTAAAAGACCTTTGCAGCAAGCGACCCTCCGTCCTCCGCTTAACAGAATTAATCCTCCGTGCCACTTCGCAATCGATATCAGTGTCACTGAAAGGCAGGAGGAGCTTTCGCCAAGAAAGAAGGCTGCTTCATCCTCTGCGTCCTGAAATGCTCACACGCTAGGTGCCAGGTGGTGAGGCGGCCTATGGTGCAAGTTTTCCTCCGTCTCCTCGTTTGAGGATGCCAGTGGGTGGTGAAGACTGGACGCTGGTTCTGTCCGTTCCTGAGTTTCTGCCTCCTTGACATCCGGGGTCCTGCCGGGAATTTATCCAACGCCTCTTTGTATCCCAGTAGCCGGCGTGCCTGTAGTCCGCTGGAAAACCTTTGCTGATTCCTCAGGGTTAGTGGGGAGCTCCTCACTGATCCCCATCCAGTATAATAACCGGGCCCCCCCCAGTGACTCTCCGGGTGGGGGCTCTACATAAGGAGAAGATCAGGTTCCACGTCCTGTCCCTGGCTGCAACGTCACGCCCCTACGCTGGATTGGAAGACAGGTGAGGACCTATGCGTTGGGGACCAATGTCCAGAACCCTCTGCTTGAGGTTCCACGCCGCCCGTTGCTACCACTTCGTCCAACCCACTTGCGAGCTTCACCGGTCCTAACCGTCTGAGTACCTAGGGACTTTGGGGACGTATTCTCCGAAAGGAGGCCGATACAGCTGCCACCACATCATGGCTTAACGACTGCCCCATTGACCTTCTTCCAGAACCAGTCGCCCAGGTGAAGGGTCTACCCTCATTCCGTACGAGACTTCAGGCCATGTCTGCCTACATTCAGGAGAACTTTGTCAGAAAGGTTTCTCCGTAATCCTCCCCCCAAGCGAGCCGGGGTTTTCTTCGTATCAGAAGAAGTTGGTTCCCTCCGTCCGTGTATAGACTATACCAGGGGGGGGGGGGTACTCGGGGACTCAATAAAATCACAGGTAGAAAAACCCTAACCCCTCTTCCCGCAGATCGCAAGAACTTTTTCGACCAGCCTCAAGGGGTGCTAAAGTGTTTTTCAAGTTGGATTTTGCGAGTGCCTACAACCGCATCCGAATCTGGAGGGGACGAGTGGAAGACGCGTTTTAATACCCGAGATGGACATTTTGAATATCTCTTAATGCCCTTTGGGCTCTGCAACCCTCCAGCAAGTGTTTCAAGAATTTGTAACGATGTCTTCTAGGTATCGTACTGTACACCTGTTGGTGTGTTAGTGTACTTGGATGACACCCTAATTTCTCCCCCCGATCTCAGACGCAGCGGAACCAAGTGCTCCCAGGGTTCTCGACGCTCTCTTGCCGCAGCAATCGGACTGTACGCCAAACTGGGGAAATGTTCATTCCATCCAGTCCAGCTACCCTTCCTCGGGTATATCTCTCAGCCAGGGCCCTGAGATGGACCTCGGCGCAAACCAGCTAAACTCTCTGCTACCGCAATGGCCTCGACCTGTCGGTCCCTTCGGGCCATCCACGCTCTATCTGGGCTTCGCGAATTATTACCGCCAATTTTATTCCCCACTTCTCCCACTTTGGTGCTCCTATCGTGGCCCTCACTAGGAAGAAACGCGAACCCGAATGCTGTCTCCTAGGCTGATAAGAGTGGGCCGTTTTAGATTGGTTGTCCTGAAGACTGCCTTCTCCACTGCACCTTTTTTGGTCCGGCCTGATTCCGAAAGCGATCTTTTCCTGTAGAGGATGCTTCATCTGTGAGGGGCGAGGGGCGGTCCTCACACAGAAAGGTCCCAATGGCCAAGATTCGCACATGTGGGTTCTTCTCTAAGACCTTTTCGCCGGCGGAGCGAACTTTGCCATTGGGGACCGAACACTTGGCACAAGTTAGAGCCCTGGAGGAGAGGCGACATCTCCTGGAGGGGGCACGCCATCCTAATCGACATATTTACTTACGGACCTAAGGAATTTACTGTATCTTCAGACAGCCCACGCTTGAATCCTCGCCAAGCCCTATGGTCACATCTTTTTTCTCACAGCTTCGACTTTCGCATCACATTTCCGACCGCTGAAAAAACGTCAAGGCCTGACGCCCTCTCCCGTTGCCTCGGACGTTGGCCGGTGAAGAACCCTTACACAACAATCATTTCTTCCCGAACGTTGGTTTTTCACGTGCCTCCCGCAGATCTCCAGAACGCCCTACTGGCAAACCTTCGTGTCGCCCCGCACTCAGGAAGAAGGTGTTTGGAATGGGGCCATAAGCTCTCTCTTGGCTGTCATTCCGGAGCACGGAAGTCCAACCTTTGGATCTCACGCACTACTGGTGGCCGACCCTGGCCCAGATGTCAAGGACTTCCGCTCGGCCTGTATCACATGTGCTCGGAACAAGGTCCCCACGCCACAGGCCTGCAGGTTCTCCTGCATCTCATGCCCCGTGCCTGATATCCCCTGGACGCACATAGCCATGGATTTCATCAACGTGAACTTCCGGCCTCCTCTGGGAATTCGTCATCTGGGGGTTTACTCGACCGAAATTCTCGAAGATGTCCCACTTCGAACCTCTCCCTGGCCTGCCGTCTGCTTCTTCATTTAGCCAATCTTTCCTTCCGACATGTATTCCCTGACTACATGGTTACCTTCACACATTGTCTCCGACCGCGGTTCCAAATCGTTCCGATTTTTAGGCGTGCACTATGCTCCCCCGTCTGCAAGTCAAGCTGGACTTTCGTCAGCATATCACCCTCAATTCCAATGGTCAGGTGGAGGCGGTGAAACCAGATTCCTGGTAGAATACCTACGACACTTTTGTAATCAGTACGTCCAGGACAACTGGGCCTAGCTCTCCCTTGGGCCGAATTCTCGTACAACCCTTCGCGTCTCGAGGCAGCCGCGTTCTCCATTCTTGTTGTAGTCTATGGCCGATCCTCACGCCCCCTCCTTCCCCCAGCCCACTAATTCGACGGTGCCCGCTGTCACGACCAAGTCGGGATATCAATGGCCATCTGCAGGAGGACGCGACGTTCCCTACTTCGGGGGCCTCTTGCCCGTATGAAGACGCAGGGCTGATAATAGAGAAGACCCCCCCAACATTCCTCCCAGGGGACAAAGATGTGGCTCTCCTCGAGGTACGGCGCTGAAGATTCCTATCTCAAATATGGTCCTCGCTTCCTCGGACCCTCAAGGTTCTCGGCAGTAGAACCCGGTTGACGTACTAGCTCTCCCTGCCTCCATCTCTCCGTATCCAAAATCGCGCATTCCATGTCTCCCTCCTTAAGCAGTTGGTCCTGACCCATTATCTCTCTCAGCAATGTAACTGTCCTTCCCCGAGTAGCCTAGTCGCCTGACATCTTTTGAGTTAGAGGACAACTTGGAGATGAAGACGGTCATAGGGAACGCTTCTTCCCTCGTAGATTGAAGGGCTTCGGCCCCGAGGAGAGGTCCTGGGAGCCAGAATGCAAACATCTGTATCTTAACCTCCTCCTCAGTTTCCTGCATCCTAATAAAGGAGGGGATGTCTAAGGGGTGGGGGGTACTGTAAACGGTTGCTGTCGCACCCGGTCCCCCGCGCAGGTTCCCCACGGCGGTGTACGGGTCCGCCAGGGGCCCACTGCCGCCGTGGCTGCATCCGTCCCGTCTCCTCACCTGACCGCGCGTCCTGTTCGGCGCTCCGCGTCCCCTGCAGCCGGAATGCGCGTGCGCGCCCCCCTATCGCGCGCCGCTTGGCGCTCGTTACATGTAGATTTAAAGGACAGTGCGTCCGACAATTGGCTAATTGCCGGGCGCTGTCCTCTATTTAAGTTTTGGTCCCACTTCACTTCCCCGCTGGATCTTTGTTGCCGCCGTGCCTTTGTGAAAGCGTTCCTATTGTCCTATTTGCCTTGCCGTGTACCAGACTTGCTACGTTTCTCGACTCCGAACCTCTTGCCGTCTGCCCTGACCTTATCGCCTGTCCCACGACACACGACCCATTGCCGCCTGCCCTGGACCATACTGCCTGCGCAACCGCTACATTCTGGGAATACTATTTGTACCTTGCTGCACCTCGGCTGCCGCCGAGGCAAGTCCACGTCAGGGGGACGACCTGTGTAGCCTTCAAGCCGCATCAAGTCCATCCACGCTTTGCGGCGGGCTTCTGGTGAAAACCGGGGGCTACTTTGATTCCGTTCCCTGGCTGTCTTAGCTATCATCGCCCTGCGGAGGTCCCAGAGCGGATCCACTAACCCAGTCCGCAACACCTAGTTCTCTTCATGACCCTTTCCACCTTAACCTTGGATCTCGTCATGATCCTTCACCTTAGCCTAGGGTTCTCTTCATTGCCCTTCAAACCTTAGCCTGGGGACTCGTCATGATCCTTCACCTTAGCCAATGTTCTCTTCATTGACCTTCACCTTAACCTGGTTCCTCCTCATTACCCTCACATTAGGCCTAGGTCTCTCAAGACCCTTTCACCTTAACCTGGGATCTCATCATGATCCTTTATCTTAGCCTAGGTTCTCCTCATGACCCTTCACCTTGGCCTGGGATCTCGTCATGATCCTTCACCTTAGTCTAGGTTCTCTTCATGACCCTTCACCTTGGCCTGGGATCTCGTCATGATCCTTCACCTTAGCCAGGATCCTCTTCATGACCTTTCCACCTAACCTTGGATCTTCGTCATGATCCTTCACCTTAGTCTAGGTTCTCTTCATGACCCTTCACCTTAGCCTGGGATCTCGTCATGATCCTTCACCTTAGCCTAGGTTCTCTTCATGACCCTTCACCTTAACCTGGGTTCTCTTCATGACCCTTCACCTTAGCCTGAGTTCTCTTCATGACCTTTCACCTTGGCCTGGGTTTTCTTCATGACCCTTCCCCTTAGCCTAGGTTCTCTTCATGACCCTTCACCTTAGCCTGAGTTCTCTTCATGACCTTTCACCTTGGCCTGGGTTTTCTTCATGACCCTTCCCCTTAACCTGGGTTCTCCTCATGACCCTTCACCTTGGTCTGGGATCTACAACTCAAAGCCCTGAAGTTGATACATTGTTATTGTTCTATTATGACACTAAGCTTTCCCGGACACGGATGAGTACGGCCGCTGCGTCGTCTCTATACATTCGCACACAACCCTCGGCTTTTTTTTTTCTCTTCTATTTCACGTCCTGAAATAAATCTGAATTAGACGAGCAGATCAAATGTTTGCAATCTCCTTTTTGATTGTGAACATAAAGCAGAGGAGTCGTTGTTATAAAGGCGCCGTCTCCCTGTAGGTAGAAATTACCGCGTCGCCTTTCTATTCCGTATGCGGCGCCTCCCGGCAGAGCTCGGCGTCCCCTTTCCCCCCTTTCCCCGATCACTTGCCCTGATACCACTGAAAATTTCCCTTTGACTTGAAAAGAAGTGTTGAAATCCATTCGCTTCTATCCAGGAGAGACTCCGATAAAGAATCAGACGGAAGCACTCGGGCTCCGCTCAGTTAATGTGTTTCTTCCAGTGCTTTGCTGTGTCACTGGTAATGTCACTTCATTTCGGTCGCTACAATCAGCCTCATTTCACATTATTTTGTGAGAATCTGTTTCTGTGCAGAGAACGTGGCTGGAATGACAACTATGGACCCGCTGCCGGGAAGGTGCGCTTACCAGGAGGCTGCAGGTCGGGCATAGACCCAAGGTGAAGGCTCCTCATCAGTCACTCAATGCAACATAATGTGCTACAATTTCCTAACACTTGTAAGACCTCTGCTTGCTGTCAGTGAATAAGAATGTTCTTGGTGGCAACTATTCAGCTTGTACAACCCCAAAAATTACATAGAATCCATTAATGTATCAGATGCCAGCAGGATTCTCTAACCAGCGAGCTGCCAGGTCCGGGCATTATAAGATACCAAGGTGAAGGCTCCTCAAGGGTCTGCAACATAATTTGCATAAATTTCCTAACACTTGTAAGACCTCTGCTTGCTGTCAGTGAATAGGAATGTTTTTAATAGCAAATATTCAGCCTGTACAACCCCTAAAACTACAGAGAATGCATCAATGTATCAGATTCCAGCAAGATTCTCTTACCAGGAGGCTCAGGTCGGGCATGAAGGGTCCTCAAGGGGTCTGCAACATAATTTGCTACAATTTCCTAACATTTGTAAGACCTCTGCTTGCTGTCAGTGAATAGGAATGTTTCTTAGTGGTAAATATTCAGCTTGTAAACCCCCAAAACTACAGAGAATGCATCAATGTATCAGATGCCAGCAAGATTCTCTTACCAGGAGGCTTCATGGTGGCTTCTCAACAAGAAGATATTTCAGGCACATTCCTCAAGTCATTAATAGGGGTTTCCCACCACAATGATTCTCTTTTATCATGTAGGGAAAGGCAGGGCCGCCGTTACGGGGGTACAGGCAGTACTTCCGTACAGGGCCTGGCCGGTCTGTAATTGCACCGAGGTGCACTTGTATCTACCACTATATGGTCACTATTTGGCAGTAATATTGGTCTTATTTAAATTTAAAATTTTTTTCATTTACGAGGTGGTATTTTCCATCTTTATGGTAAAATATGGGGGGGAATGTGGTGGATTGTTTGGTTTTTTTATTGTTGTTTGGAAATTGTTTTTTTGGATACGGGTTTGATCTAAATGATAGTGGTGACTGTGGGGGGTTTTGCGCCCCTTGTTTGTACTGACCCACACAATACAAATAAACTTTTATGTTTAAAGCCCCAAAAAACAAAACCCCCCAAAAATGGGAAAATTGCATTTTTTGGGGGTGTGTTGAGGGTTTTTCTGGGGCGGGTTTGAGGGGGGCCCCAGGCGTTCAGCTGTAGGGGGCCTGGAAATTTCTGTTCCCGGCCCGTTAAAACCAATAGCCTGCCAAAAAAGTGTGGGGTTAAAGTGTAGAATCACCCAACCTGCCCAGGAAGTGTATCTGAAGCGTAGAATCACCCAAAACCTCCGGGAAGTTGAGCCCAAAAACATGAACTCCCAAAACCCTGAACGGGAAGTGTGTTGAGTGTAAACCCCCCACCTGCAGGGGGGGAGTCTGAAGCTGGGGGGCTTGTGAACCAGGGTGGAAACTCCCTTTAATCACGGTTTAATGAGAATTTCTTAACCTGTGCAAGATCTCTGCTTGCTGTCAGAGAATAAGAGTATTCTTAGTGGCAAGTATTCCGCCTACAAAACCCTCTAAACTGCATAGAGATCTAGAGGGATGATGCACCAATGTAGCAGCTGCCAGGAACATTACCAGGGAGCTTCAGGCCGGGGTGCCCCAAAGGGTGAAGGGCCCGATGGTTCAGGACTTCCCAATTTCTAATAATTGTAAAATAGAAAATTTTCTGCCAAATATAATTTGTTTTCTCTTTTGCAGGATCTCGGGTTGCTGTCAGTAATGGGAATATCCTAGGGGCCCTAGGGTGGGCCCCGTACAGCTTTCAGGGGGAAAAGGGGTGGACAAGCATCCATGATCAGTATAAGAACATTTACCGGAACTTCATTGGGTCCTCTCTATCCCACGCTGGAAGAAATTTATTTTTAAAAGGGGGTTTTTTGCCAGATCCATTTCATACCCCTGCTCCGCTCTTCAGCTCTTTTTCTAAAGGGGGGGGGCGTGTGATTTGTTTGAATTGCAGATCATGTGCCCCCAGCGGGATGCACACCACCCCTTTCCTTCCTAGCAAAAAAAGGTCTGTTTATTTACAAGGAAAAGTGCTCACTGTAGCCTGGAGGTAATGCTTTTTCCCTCCCGCAAAGGGCCGGTTCAACCCTGAGAACCCAAACCCGGGGTTTTTTTTTTATTCTTTATCAATCCAGACCTCTTGAGGTTCCTTTTTTTAATTTATTTGCATGTTTCACTAATTAAAGAGTAAGGGGGGGAGAAAAAACAACACCTGGGGTTGAACATCAGGAGCGTCCCGAAGGGAAAAGGGGATGTCTGGATGGCGACCAGGACTGAGGGGCTCGCACCCCGGGGTACCCCTGGAGACGGTGTAAAAAAATGGTCACTAAAAGGGCACTAAAGCAAAAATGTGCAAATTTTTAATAAAACGAATGGTGAAAATGTTTATTATTTAATTTGCAAACTTTTCCACGTCAATTTTACTTCGTGGCAAAACTCCTTTAAACACCCTTAAAACCTTCACCTTATCTTAGGGTTATGGTAAGAGTCAGAGGTCGGGTTAGAGGGAAAAAAAATTGGAGTTATAAATTCGGTCAAACCAAACAGAGCCCTATTTTACCAAACCCCAAAATTTTTGGGGGAGCCCAACACCCCTTCAAGCACCCCTGTTATACTTGAATCTGAAGGAGGTATCCTAGTGGAGAGGAGGGGGCATAGCAATGGCCAAAATGTGCCCCCACTATGTTTTGGGCGTAGACCTAAGGTGAAGGGTCATGATGGTCCCCGGCACATTTCCTCAATTTCTAATTAATTTTATAATACCAAATTTCTCCTATGATTTTTCTTTAATGTCATTTGAAAGGTCTCTGGGTTTCTGTCAGTAATGAATATTTCCCTTTGTGGCCTTGTTCGCCCCCTACAGCTTTCGGGGACACAGGGGGGAAAAACTCATGACACTACTAGGAACATTTACCGGGAATTTTGGGCCAAGGGGTGAAAGTCATGAGGACCACGGGAAGATAAGTTTAACCTAAAACCCTTAAATCCCCCCCCTTTTCTGGGGTTTAGTTATGAAAGGTCAAAAGGGGTTAGAAAAAAAAAAAATTGGATTTTGGGAAATTCTTAAAAACCCAAAATAACCCTTTTCGACAACACTCCCAAATATTGGTGGACCCCACCCCAATTTTAAAGCAGCCCCGAATTTACATTAAATTCTAAAGGGAGGTTCTGTAGGCAAAAGGTTATGGCCATCGGAATCCATATGGAGGACCCCTTTAAGAACGTTTAATTTGCTTAGATGTATTGTCTGGATTTTCCCACCCCTGGGGTTCCAAATCACATGGTTCTCTTATCAATGTTTAGGGAGAAGCAGTTACGTTTACCATGTAGCTGCAACTTTATGTTATGAAAACAACCATGTTTATACTCACCCAGCAACGTTTTAGGGAGAAATGGGGGGTACCCGGGTTCGGCTGGGGGGCATAGGACCTACAGGTGGAGTTGCCCTTAGTGGCCCCATAATTTTTATGGGCACCCGTGATGATTATTTTAGGGGCTCGCCCTACACATTGTAAATAAATGAAACCAACCCCATAACTTTTCTTCTTGCTTTCTGCCTTTTCAGCTCTTTTCCCTTTCTGATCATTTTTGGATTTAAAAAAACAACTTTATTTTTAACCATGCTCAGGGGCCCCCCGGGGGGTTTGCCCTATTCTCCTGTGGCCATTCCGAGCCTGAGGACCGGGAAACTTTTTGGCATGTTTCATCCTGTGAGCAGGGCCGTCTTAACAGCACTATGGGCTCCTTGGCAGAGCTGTCTACTGCCCCCCCCTCTCCCTAAAAAAAAACTACTCAAACACATATAAATATTCCACCAGGTCACCTTTAATGACAGAGACTATAGCACGGGAATATAAAGCAAAAAAACCCCCCCGGACACCAGGAATCCCCCGGAGATTAATGATCAGTTTTTCTCTGAATCTTCCCTTTTTCCCCTTTTCCTTCCTTCCTCAGACCGCCATGAAGATTTCTCCCGGGCCGCAGCTGCCCCCTGCAAAATGTAACCACAAACATCTTAGAATCCTCACTTTATCACACTTCGCTACCGATTCCTACCCGTTAGGGGCGCCCCAATTTAGTAATAGGTATAATGTTCCCCCGCCCATTAATGGGTAGGTATACGGGCCCACTGTAGGTAATTGCTGCCCCCTGTGGGGAATTTATAGCCCCGCCCCCCTATAGATTGTAGGCCCCCTGAAATATCTCCCCTATAGATTGTAAGCCACCCTGTATTATTCCCCCATAGATTGTAGGGCCCTCCTGCAGGGGCGTCGCTAGGCTGTTTTATTCGGGGCTCGGGCCCCGAATAAAAACCCCCTGTCCCCCGGTTCCCCGGCCCGGGCCTCTGCCTGGCCTGGGGCACCGAGGGGCTCTTAGCTGCATGTGCGTCCGCTGGAGAAACAGCTGAGGCTTCTCGGGGCAGAGAGCGACACTTCCCTGCCCGCAGCAGTGTGGGCCCGCAGGCCTACAGCGTGAGGACCCGCCGCGGGACCCGTGCGCCTCACCCGGGCAGCGTCGCGAGGGACACTTCATCGCGACCTGCCTGTCCTGGGGGCGCCAAGTAGTCATAGGCCGAGGCCGAGGAGCGCGGCTAAGGGAGGGAGTGCGCTCCGCCGGGGGAGTTAAGGTGAGTATTAATGTTGTTTTTTTTTATAGCGTTTCCCTGCCTCGTGCCCCTATATACTGCCTGGCCCCTATTATGCCTGCCTGTGGCCCCATACCCTGCCTGTCCCATAAATGCCTCCCTGTGGCCCCCAATGCTGCCTGTGGCCCCCAATCCCTGTCTGTGGCCCCCTTTAAACCCTGTGCCCCTAAAATGCCTGTTGGGGCCCCCCCATTCCCGTCTGTGGCCCTAATACTGTTCCCCCCAAATCCTCCCTGGGGCCCCCTTGCTGCCTGTGCCCTTTTTATACCTGCCGGGGTGGCCCCCCATATATGCCTGGGGCCCCCTATACCCCTGTACCCCCTATACTCCTGTGCCCCATTTACTGCCTGTGCCCCCATATCCCTCCCCTTGGCCCCATTCCCTGCCTGTGGCCCCCATATGATGCCTGTCCCCCCATATACCTCCCTGTCCCCCCATAAAACGCCCTGTCCCCCCCTTACCTGCCTGGGGCCCCCCATATATGCCTCATTGCCCCATATACTGCCTCATGCCCTTAAAACCCCTGCTTGTGGCCCCATATACCCTCAGTGCCCCAATACGCCTAAATTTCCCCCATTTACGCCTCAATGACCCTATATACTGCCTGTGCCCCCCTAACCTGCCTGTGCCCCCCCCCTAACCTGCCTTTTGTCCCCCCCATACCTGCCTGTGCCCCCTATATACTGCCTCAGTGCCCCTATAACCTCCCCTCAGGCTCTTTTTAACCTCCCTCGTGCTCCTAAATACTGCTCGGCCCCTACATTCTTCTCAGTCCCCCCCAATCCTTCCTGTGGCCCCCCATATCCTCCCTGTGGCCCCATTCTTCCCTGTGGCCCCATATACCTCCTTTTTGGCCCCATAACCCCTCCCCTGGGGCCCCCATATACTGCTTCGTGCCCCTATATACCTAAGAGGGACTGAAACCCAAAATAAAGGATCGGAATGGGGGGGTTTCTAAGATTTTGTGTCCAAATCCTCAGGGACGAGTTTTGGCCGGGAGAATCAGCATGGGGTGTGAACCGGAGGGAGAAAAAAAGGGGGAAAGTGAACGCGCTGACAGAAAAGACGTCTCCTTGAGTTACTAAATGTAACAGAGTTTAACATTATATGCTGCAGAGTCTCAAAAAACATAAACACCACTAATGGCCCCTGATGGGGTGGGAAGAATCAACCTGTGTACAGTGATGTCCATTGGGGGGGGCGTTCGGTCAGGGTCTGGCAGGTTATTTGAGCCTTAAGAGTAAAATTTGGGGGCTTTGGGTTTTTTAGGGGGGTTTTTTGTAAAATCACTTGTCTGGTAGATTTGCTCCATTTTCGGTGATGTTTTGGTGACTGTTTAGGGGTTTGTCAATGAAAGGGGAAAGTCTGAAAAAGTAAATTTGTATGGTGATTTTACTGAATGCTGCTGAGGGGATGGCGGATCTGGTGGGATGGCAGAAAAAATTTGTGACAGGAAAAAAAGGTTTTTCTCTGTAAAAAAACATCCACGTTCCAAGGGCGTGAAAAAAAGTCGTGTAAACCCGCCCACCCAGAAAAAAAACAAAGGGGCCCGGCCCCGGGTGTTTTTGGACCCAAACAAAAGCCCCTGCCCCCCTGTATTATCCCCCATAGACAGGGGCCAGAATTATCAGGGAGGGCATAATTGCAGGGGGACCAGTAAATTTAAAACAGATAGGGCCAGTTTTTAAACCCTAATAGGGCCCTAGTTAGCCAAAGGGGCCAGTTATTAGCCCGGTAATAGGGCCGTAGTTAGCCAGGGGCCGTTTTAGCCAGGAATAGGGCCAGTGTTAGAACGGGGGCCAGTTTTTAGCCGGGAATAGGGCCAGAAATTAAAACATGGGAGTAATTAAGCAAGTTGGGGCCATATTAGCAACAGGGCCAGAATTAACCCCGGTAATGGGCCAGTAATTGGGGCAGAAGGGGCCAGTAAATTAAAAGCAAAAGGGGCCAGAATTAAGAGAATAGGGCCAGTTTTTTTTTGGGAGATAGGCATAATTAGGGCAGATGGGGCCGAATTAGGCAGATGGGGCCCCATAATTAGAGCAGATAGGGCCTAATTAGGGCAGTACCAGAATTAGAGCAATGGGCCAGAATTGGGAGATAGGGCCAGAATTAGGGGGGTAGGGCCAGTAATTGGGGAGAGGGGGCCAGTAATTAGGGCAAGGGCCAGTAATTAGGGCGTGGGGCCAAAATTTAGAAGATAGGGCCCAAATTTAATTAGGGCAGTTTGGGGCCAAAAATTGGGCAGTGGGGGCCAGAAATTGGGGCAGTGGGGCCAAAATTTAGGCAGGGGGGCCAGAAATTGGGGGCCGGTAGGGCCCATAATTTAGGGCGTGGGGCCCAGTAATTAGGGAATTTAAAATAATTAGGCCCTCCAAAAATTGCTCCTTTGGGGGCTGAAAGGGCCGGGGGCAGAAGACCCGGCTGTACCCTCGCCGCTGCCCGTGAGGCTGCATGGCGGGGGCTGTGACCCACCCTGGGGGAAAAGGGGAAAGGGAACCGAGCCACAGACCCGGGGCCGATACTCAGGGGGGCCCCCGGGGGGAAACCCCGCCCCCCCGGCGACGCTCCGGCCGGCAAAGCAGCCCGGGGGCCCGGGTGCTCACCGGGAGAGCCTGGGTGTCGCTCCCCCGGGCAGGGTAGGGAGTCCCGGGAGAGCCCCCAGAGCCTGTGGGGCCCCCCGGGGAACCCCCCTACCTTGCCCAATGGAAGAGATGGCCCTGCCTGTGAGGTATTTGTTTGGTTTTGACTGACGTCTGAAGAGCTGGCCACTCAGAAGAGGACTTCTATACCGGACCAACCTGTTAGAGCTTGTGTAACACGTGGGTACGCGAGCCTTTCTTAATAATAAAAAGTGCGGCAAGGTGAGAAACCTGATACCCGTGGGCACTGGGGGAACAAACCCGGGGTAGCAAACGTTCAATTTCTACGGGCCCCCCCTTAGGGGGCCCCGTAGCACCTGCAAATTTTTTTTCAAACCTGGTAGTTCCTTTTCCCGGGGCCCCCCTGCAAGACTGTAAATAGTTCACTGCCGGGGGGCCCTGAACGAGGCTGCCTGTCTTCAGGGGGGAGGGGGGGGGGGGGGGGGGGGGGGCTTCATGGCTTTTCTTCTGCTCGGGTTTTCCCCTCCTCCCCCCCTTTTAAAGAACCCTTGAAAAGTGGGACCCAAAAAAAGGGGAGGGGGAGTCACAAAACTGCCAGGCCCGGGGCCGTTGGGGACAGGGAATGTTCTGCTCTTAAAACTGCACTGCCCCTTACAACTGCACCGTTTTTTTTTTAAAAACTGTAATGCTCTTACAAAATGCACTGCTCTTTCAACTTTCAAATGCTCTTACAAAAGCAAAGCTTTACAACTGTACTGCTCTTACAACTGCACTGCTCTTACAACTGCACTGCTCTTACAACTGTACTGCTCTTACAACTGCACTGCTCTTACAACTGTTTCTGCTTTTTCAACTGACTGCTCTTTTAAAATTTCACTTTCTCTTACAAAGGGACTCTCTTAAAAAATGCACTGCTCTTCCCAAATGCCCCTGCTTTTTACAAAGTACTGCTCTTACAAAATGACTGCTCTTAAACTTTCCCCTTTCCTTACAACTGCATTTCTTTTACAACTGTACCCGCTCTTACAATGCAAAATGCTCTTTAAAAAATGCACTGCTCTTACAAAAAACACCCGCTCTTACAACTGCCCTGCTCTTACCCAAATGTACTCCCCTTCAGCTCCTGTCCCGGTACAGAGGGGTGAGGGGGGCCCAAAATTCCCAGGCAGGGCCCGCAATTTAAAAACTACAGCACAAAACTCCCGCTGCCTCCACCTATTGGGGCTGCTTTCAGACTGCCCGGGGGGGAAACCCGGGGAAAGGGGGTTAAAAGTTAGGGGGGAGTGGGGTGGGGATTTTAATTTTTCTTTATAAACTCCAAAGGGAGGGGGGGGGAAAAAGCTGGGGGCGTTTTTGTGAAATGCTGGCATTCACCTGAATTCAGTGGGGACCGTGTGACAAAAAGGGGAAAAGCAGCATCCAGAGACAAAGTAAACCCATGTCTGCGCATTTTGGGCACAGTTCACATTAAATCAGAAAGGGCCCCTTTAGAAAACCCCTTCACAGAGCTGAAAATGGGAAAACCCAAAAGGTTTCCCTTTTTTTTAAAGGGGGGGCCCAAAAGGGTGCCCTCCGTTTCCCTTCCCACCTTAATTTATTACAATAGGTTTGTGGGTTTCCCGGTGGCCCTCCTTCGTTTAGACAGGGTTTCTTTCGCTATTTTTTTTGTTATTTTTTAATTGGGGCATGCAATGGGGGTTTCTAACAGAACCTTTGGGTGTATTGTGAAAAACCCAGCCGTTTGTTTGGGGTGAGGAACATTGGGGGGGCCAGGGGGGTGTAGCAGCTGCCAAGGGCTCGGGTCGTTAGGAAAAGGCCCCCTTTCCCCGGGGAAAACTGGGTGTCACGTCTGGTAACCTCGGAAAAGCCCCCTCCTTGGGGCCCCCCGGGAGTGAACTTAAAAAGTTCACTGGGCGGATGCAGAGTGCGGGGGCCCGGGCATGCTGCCTCTGAACACCCGGGCCCCCTGAAAACCCCAGCGTTTAGGGCAGCCCCTTTCCCGAAAAATAGGCGGAGCGGAGCGCCGCCCCCTGCTTCTTTTCCCCCGCCGGGTTTTTGTGATCACGTGGGAGGGATGGTGACGTCACATCACCGCGCCGCCCGTGAGCAGGGGGGCTGCAGCACGGGAAACGGTGGGGCGTACCGGGTAAGTGATTTTTTATTTTCCCAAGGCCCATTTTTAGTAGTGCATCGGAAAATTTTTTGGGTTACAGTGGGTTTTGTTTGGGTTTAGCTTAGGAGGGGGAGGGTATTTTGCCCCTTTATTTATCTACATTATCAAACGGGCTTGTCCGGGTTTCCCTTGGTCGTGGTCAGGGAGGGGGGGGGCCGAGGGGGGAGGGGGGGGTGGCACTCCAAAAGTTTCCTTTGGGGCCCTGGTTTCTTATTTTAAAAACCCCTGCCTGTGGGCTATAGGCGGCGCCCCCCCCCCCAAAAAGTGTGGATCCCAGGGACCCTCTCTGTCCTCGCGTTCGCTTCTCACGGTTTGGGATTTAGGGAAATAAATAAATTTGTCTTTCCCTGGTGAGGCTTTTCCTGTGTAATGTATTTATAATCCATATTATGTGTACTTTGCCTTTGTAATCTATACTGTGCACAAGTGTATGCAATATCACACTATCTTCTTTTAAAATCATTGAATTACTATAATAAAATGAATTGACTTTTTTAAAGCCTTATCCGACCCCTTAAAATAGTTGTCAAGTATCCCAGTGGACATAGCAATGGCCACAATGTTCACCCCATTATGTTTTATCACTAAAGGGCATAGTTCTTATTTCCCCATCTAAGCCCTTTCTGTGACCATCGAACCAATCTTCCACCCCCTTGAGGCTCACTTCATTCCTACAACCTTAACAGGAAGTGTGTATCTGAAGCTATTGAACCACCCACAGCCTGACCAGAAAATGTGAGTCCTGAAGCTGTAGAACCACCCACAGCCTGACCGGAAAGTGGGAGTCCTAAAGTGAGAACCACCAAGTGACGGGAAGGGGGAGTCCTGAAGCTGTAGAACCCCCACAGCCTGACCAAAAGTGTGGCCTGAACTGAGAACCACCACGCCTGCCCAAAAAATGTAGTCCTGAAGCTTAAAAACCCCCCCACACCTGACAGGAGGGGGGTTTGAGTCCTGAAGCGTAAAAACCACCCACCCTGACAGAAGTGTATTTGAAGTTTGTAGAACACCCACACCCTGATCAGGGTTGGTTGAAGCTTAGAATCCCCCACACCTTACCAAAAGTGGGAGTCCTAAAGCTGTAAAACCACCCCACCCTGTCAGGAAGTGTGAGTTGAAGCTGTAGACACCCACACCTGACCGAAGTGTGAGTTGAATTGAGAACACCCACAGCCTGACAGAAGTGGAGCCCCTGAACTTAGAACCACCCACAGCTGTCGGGGAATGGACCCCTGAGCTTGGCCCCACCCACAGCCGACGGGAAAAGGGAGTATGAACTGTAGAACCCCAAGCCTACCAAAAGTGGGGTCTTCATTCCTACCGTAACAAATTCATGGGCGCGCAAAACATATGGCCCCGTCTTTAAGGGCCCCATAGCAGCCCCCATGTTATGTACACTTCTAATGTATCACATCTCGCTGGATACAAGGTAATTCTGAGCTAATTTTTAATTTGTGACATTTTAAATAAGAGCAGCGCTCTGGGGGTTTTTTTCTGGGAAGGGGCATCGGAGCCTGGAAACATAATTAGGGTTTTTTTTTGTATGCTGCCCACTAATGAATTGAACGTAATCATGGCGTGGCGGCGGGATTTTTGAGGTGTTATCTGCTGCTGCTAATCATTCCAATTTAATTTGCAGTAAATAGGAAAACTGTGGCGTCGCAGCGGAGGTTGACACGCAGCGAGGAGGTAAATGAAATGAGTAATATGAGACGCCATAGGAGGAAATTAATCAGGTATTTTGTTTACTTGTTCCAGACACCAAGCGAACGCGCGTCCGACCATAATCGAGAACACATGTAACCGGGAATGAGAGTTACTAAGAAACCCAGGTATGTAATGAGCAGATAGAATGCAACAAATTGCCGGATTTCACGGAGAGATCCTAGGGGTAAAATATACAGCAAGCGCTACATAGTGCGGAATGGATACAGTGGATCAAATCCAAAAATGTGGCACTGTGGAATCCCTTTTTTTCTAGGAATACCCCCAAAAAATATCAGTACAGGCAGGG
>JAODAL010049018.1:0-28510 GCA_025379985.1 Phyllomedusa bahiana
AGTACCATGATGTAGTGGGTATTTAAATTTAGAGAGGAAGTGAGGGAGCCAGGCAGCAAAATGATCCAGAAACTGGCGGGGTGAGCCGGGAGGTCTGTACACAACCGCGACTCGGAGGGAAAATGGCTGAAGAGTCTGAGGGTGTGGACCTCAAAGGAGGGGAAAGTGAGTGAGGGTGCAGGAGGAAGGACCTGGTAAGTGCAGTGTGGAGAGAGAAGTATGCCAACTCCTCCACACGGCCTGTTCTCAGGTCTGAGGGTGTGGGTGAAGGCCGCCATAGGTGAGAGCAGCAAGGGAAGCGGTGTCAAATGGCTGGAGCCATGTTTCTGTGAGGGCCAGCAGGTTGAGGGAGTTGGAGAGAAACAGGTCATGAACAGCAGTGAGTTTGTTGCAGACGGATCGGGCGTTCCACAGAGCACATTTCAAAGGGACTGGAAAAGCTGTACAGCGAATATCAATTAGGTTAGCAGGGTTTCTATGGGAGGAGGAGGTGGATGAGCAGTAATGGAGGGTGGGCTGGGGTTAGGAGAAATGTCACCTGCAGCAAGAAGCAGGAGAAAGAAAAGATACAGCAGATGGTTCAGTGATGAGTTTGAGCAGCGTTTGTGCAGCAATATGTGAGCAGGTGGTTTGTGGTATTTGAAAAGGGAAAGGAGAGTGTGTGATGAATACATGTTATTAATGTTATTAATTGAGTTAAGTTTTAAGACGCTCCCTTATTCCTCACTCTCTGCTCACCCCCTCCCTCTCACCCCTGCAGCCTTCATGACTCAGCATGATTTGTTTATATTCTACTCTGTGCTGATAAGGAGGTAAGTAACTCACCTCCTGGCCAAACCCCTTTAACTGCTCCATAGGACGAAAATAACATCCACATAGCGCAGCCAGACAAGCACAGCAGACTTAGATTCTGAAGATAGAACGTTTGTTTTTTCAAAAGCTGACATAAAAAGATTTGTCAGACTTGTTGCCACAGGGGACCCCATTGAGGTCCCCTGTAGCTGTAGAAAAAATTCCTCTCCAAAACGTAAATTATTTTTAAGGATCAATTCCAAAAGGGACATAAGAAACGAAATCTGTCTATTAGACAACTGATAGTCAGTAGACAGGGCTTCCCTGCATGCTATCATACCCTCCTCATGTGGGACATTGGTAAATAAGCTGGAAATATCAAAAGTACAAAGGTAGGTAGCTTTAGAGCAGTCTACATTTTGAATTTCGTGGTATCCTGCAAACAATTAGCATCTCTACTAATTAAATGGCCAAAGGTTAAAAATAGAACTGACCCCAGAGACAATGTCAAGTGCTACATTTTGTAACGTTTTATGAAAATTTGAAGTAAAGAAAGTATTTTTATATACCATGCTCGCCTTTTTATGAAGTGAT
Organism: Phyllomedusa bahiana; assembly: GCA_025379985.1. Lineage (NCBI taxonomy): Eukaryota > Metazoa > Chordata > Amphibia > Anura > Hylidae > Phyllomedusa > Phyllomedusa bahiana. The sequence goes on from JAODAL010049018.1 coordinate 1,387, forward strand.
GTTGTTTGGGCTTGGAGGTGGCCCCTGCACTGCATGGTTTCATCTACACTACGAATAAGGTTGTTTCTATTTATAAAAGTAATGAGGAATCTATACTGATGTACAAGGAGACATCTATGCTGAGTATAATGAGACATTGATACTGATGTATAATGAGGCATCTATACTGATGTATAAGAGGCATCTATACTGATGTATAAGGAGACATCTATACTGATGTATAATGAGGCATCTATACTGATGTATAATGAGGCATCTATACTGATATATAATGAGGCATCTATACAAATGTATAATGAGGCATCTATACTGATGTATAAGGAGACATCTATACTGTTAACATCGACATATAATGTTCCTTGATATAAATATAGGAATTCCTCCTACTTACCTAGCTGTTCTCTTCTTCTTCTTTAGGATTTTAACTTCCTTCTTCCTTTCCCTTTCTGGGTCTTCCATGGTCTCCTCTCTATTGTACATAGAACATATATCATCTCATAAGTAAATGTATAGATACCCGGAGTTATTAGCATTTTTGGAAAGTGGATTTCCAAGAGGATTCTGAAGTGAAATTGGATCCAGTTCTGGTGCTGGATACAACAACTTCACTTCATGTTATCCCAAAATGGACAGAAATGGCAGAGAAGACTTCCTAAGTGAGCTACAATTTTTCTCTATTTTTCCAAGAACATTTTTGCTTGTAAAAAATATTGGGACATTCTCCTCCTTTCTCCTTCACCCCAGACACTCACTTTACCAGTCTTATACATTTACTACCTTACACAGTTAAAAGGTTGTCTAGCATCTGATTGTTTGTTCCATTTTGCCTGCACTAATATTTACAGGTAAGGTTCAATGATCTTATGATAATATTCTATGTCTTTCAGAAGGTGGCGATTCCCGGTACCTATTTACCAAGTCATAAAATAAAATATCCTCTGATGTATGTATCCCATATACCCCACTAATGGTTTATTTCTACAGTAAAATATGCCTCATGACCAGCACTAAATGGAGAATATCTGTAAAGGCAGATTTTATATCCATCCTATTTGCTTTAAAAAGGTCACTGATCAGTGATAATAAGACATCTATACTGATATACAGTGAGACAATGATGTATAAGGAGACATCTATACTGATATATAATAAGACATCTTTACTGATGTATAATGAGTCATCTATGCTGAGTATAATAAGACATCTGTACTGTTAACATTGACATGTAATGTTCCTTTATATTAGTTATATCAGATAGGGAGAAAAAAAACTAAAAAATAACTTTTATTAAATATATGATTGAAATGTAAACACCAGGCCGAAAACAGACAAAGAGTGCACTCAAAAGATAATCCCTACAAAGTCTAAATGAAACCTAACCTGCCAAAAAAACGGGATGATCGTCCCAACAAGGACGCTCCCGTCCGGAACCTAACCCTTACACTAATCTGATCCTATGCACCCCATGTCCCAACATGTTTCAACCCTCCCAAGATGTCAAAAAATGGTTTCCTCAGGGGACAATTTATAAAAGGAGAAGAATATATACAGGGGGTCTATATAATCATGAAACAAGGGTATTACAGAGTATATAGTCACTAATAAAACAAGTGTATAAGAGACAGGAGGATGTGGAAAGTGCACCAATAATACCAGCACCACACACCTCAAATGAACACCCAAATTGTGCACCTAAACATAAAAGTAAAATATGCAGCCACAACAAGAATGATAATACCTAAGGAGTGTGGTATCAATAGTCCAGAAAAGATAATTGGACTCAAGAGTAAACTTATGTCACAGGGAGACTTACAGACCGCACAAGGGGGAAATGTCCACCGACAGTGATTGTCTCAATAACAAGACACTCACTGATGCCAAATACAGTGTCACAACATCTTACCAAAACATGGCAATATCGCCTAGAATGGACAAGTTTTTCTATAAGACAAAGGAGATAAAAATCTCGTCAACTTTGAGAAAGACAATGCAATCTTCCAAAAAGGATAAAGTTGAAATAGAGAATTACCTCAAATGGTGGATAAGAAATCACCTGCAAGTCCTTCCACATGTCCGGTAACGGCATATGAGTGGCATTGATTGCCGTTACCGAACATCTGTGGAAGGACTTGCAGGTGATTTCTTATCCACCATTTGAGGTAATTCTCTATTTCAACTTTATCCTTTTTGGAAGATTGCATTGTCTTTCTCAAAGTTGACGAGATTTTTATCTCCTTTGTCTTATAGATAAACTTGTCCATTCTAGGCGATATTGCCATGTTTTGGTAAGATGTTGTGACACTGTATTTGGCATCAGTGAGTGTCTTGTTATTGAGACAATCACTGTCGGTGGACATTTCCCCCTTGTGCGGTCTGTAAGTCTCCCTGTGACATAAGTTTACTCTTGAGTCCAATTATCTTTTCTGGACTATTGATACCACACTCCTTAGGTATTATCATTCTTGTTGTGGCTGCATATTTTACTTTTATGTTTAGGTGCACAATTTGGGTGTTCATTTGAGGTGTGTGGTGCTGGTATTATTGGTGCACTTTCCACATCCTCCTGTCTCTTATACCCTTGTTTTATTAGTGACTATATACTCTGTAATACCCTTGTTTCATGATTATATAGACCCCCTGTATATATTCTTCTCCCTTTATAAATTGTCCCCTGAGGAAACCATTTTTTGACATCTTGGGAGGGTTGAAACATGTTGGGACATGGGGTGCATAGGGTCAGATTAGTGTAAGGGTTAGGTTCCGGACGGGAGCGTCCTTGTTGGGACGATCATCCCGTTTTTTTGGCAGGTTAGGTTTCATTTAGACTTTGTAGGGATTATCTTTTGAGTGCACTCTTTGTCTGTTTTCGGCCTGGTGTTTACATTTTAATCATATATTTAATAAAAGTTATTTTTTAGTTTCTTTCTCCCTATCTGATATAGTTAATGTATAATTGGGGAACGGTACTTACCCCTGCATTGTGGGATTGTTTCTCTGTTTTTGTCCTTTATATTAGTATAAGAATTCTCCCTACTTACATAGCCATTCTCTTCTCTTCCTTTACAGTTTTATCTTCATGCTTTCTTTGCCTTTCTAGTTCATCCACGGTCTCCTCTCTACTGTACATAGAACATATATTGTCTCATAAGTAAATATACAGATATTGTCACTTATTAGCCTTTTTAGAAAGTGGATTCCAAGAGGATTCTGAAGTGAAATTGGATTTAGTTCTGGTGCTGGTTACAACAATTTCACTTTATGTCCCAGAGTGGACACATGGCAGAGAAGACTTCCAAAGTCAGCTGATCATGCACCTTTAATTTTGCTATATTTACACAGTTAAAAGGCTGTCTAGTTAATTTTCAATGTGCTTTTTTTGTGTATAATGTAGTTTCACTTACCAACAGGCTCAGGGGCAGGGGAAAACCCCAGAGGACCCCTAGACATGAAGGGCCCCTAAGCAGGGTGGGCCAGGGGCTGCTTTCCAGTGAGAAAGGCAGAGAAAGAGGTAGAAAGCAAGAGGCCTGTGCAGTTTGTGAAGTCATGTACAGGAGCTGTGGGCTGGGCCCCAAGTATTAACTCCAAGGGTGGGCCCCAAGAATGAACTCCACTGGTGGGCCCCAAGTATCAACATCAGTGGTGGGCCCCAAAGAGCTTGGTCTGACACTGCTTACTGATATAATAATAGAAATATAATCTAATAACAATAATATCTAAATCACTCCCTAATAATAAACATAGAATGATATTTTCTTAAATTAACTTATGGTAGAGGTTTATCAATACTAGTAATCTTCTCTTATAACACTGTGTTGTGCTGTTCCTCTGTTACTCTTCCTAGAAATGTATTAGGGTATGTGCATACAGAGTTTTTGCAATACGTTTTTCGATCTGAAAAACCTATGGTGTAAAATGTATCCACACACGTACCCAAAGTGTGATACATGTTTGGATATGTTTTCCAAACTCCAAAAATGTACCCTGTAGTTTTAAATAGGGTTTGTGATGCGTAAAACGGATTAAGAATGGACATGTCACTTCTTTGATCAGATCCAGTAAATGCATCACAAATACAAATGTAAAACACCTATTGCCTGAACGCCGATACGTGTTTTACATTGAAACTAATACAGTCACACATGAACATTGTTAGATACGTTTGGGTGTATTTTTGGTCCGAAAAATGTACCCAAACGTGTATCTAAAAAACGTGAACATCTGCTTACTGAATCAGTAAGCTGGGTGTTACCTATTGGGGATGTGTCCTGCCATTGTCTAATCAGTGCTGACAGAGTCAGTGTCTGTGCAGGGACGCACCCCTTTGGAAACTGGAATGGTAACACCCATCTAGTAATACATTTCTAAGAGGAGCAACAGAGGAACAGCACAACACACAGTTATAGGAGAACACAAGGATTTAGTGTCAGGAGGTGTCATAATATTTACTATTTTGCCATGGCAAAATAGTAAATATAGTGATTACTAGTCACTCTCTCTGTTCTCTTGTGAGATTCCCATTTTTTTGGGAGATTATTTGAGGAGGTGTCACATGCACCATGTTTGCCAATAATTACTCTAAGCACTGTTGGAAGCTATTTTAGAATGCAAACCCTTTATATTAGCCCCTGAGTAACCAAGTGTGTTATTGTTAAACTGAAGCACACCAATTACTAGGGGGAGTAGAAAGCCTCAATCTAGTGTAACCTTGTATAATTTTTACACATGCGAAATAAGAATATATTATGGGATTTGATAATCTTACCTGATGGTCGGGAGGCAGGGTCGCCATGTATATTTTTTATACTTGTCATCTCTATAATAATAGACATAACCTTGGTTAAGATCATTGATAGTATAGAACAAGTGGAAATTTACAGAAAATATCATCCATATTGACAAATCTTGGCCAGATAGAAATATGATAACTAGATGATGTGTTTAATAAAATAATAGAATGACTCCTCCATTCCTCCACAAGTAAGATCTTACATACCTGAATACATGTGCTGCAGATTTCACCATTAATATCCATCTGTTGGAGAAAAAAAGAAGCATCATCACAAATATCCCACAACAGTCACTGCTCCGGGGCCATAAATCAGCTTCATGTATCAAAGCGAAATTGTCCTTGTTGCCAATAATAACCATAGAATCCAGCTTTTATTTATTAACCAGTTCTGGGCGTCCTATAGACCATACATGTCTGGTAACTGACTTTGTAAGGGTGTTCCTGAACATTTGTGTAGTCTCTGCAGCTGCAATGAGAGCCTTCTACACAGCTTGGTGGAAAACCTTCAAGCTTCTGTCCCTGGATCAAGATCATTGGGGCTGGGTAACTGCAGGAGCTGCTGGGTCTTATCTGACACAGATCAGCTCTGCTACAAGTGTTGTGGGTAGTATTTTCTGAAGACAATAAAATACTATATCACCTATAGAAAAACTTCCATGCTGTAAAAACTACAAAACTTGTATTACTGCCACTATTTTTTATATAAATATAAAGCAATACAGCTGCATGTACTAAAAACAGAGAAATCTGTCTGCTCAAAAGGGGTAAACAGCCCAATCAGAAGGCAATTAAGCTGTGCAGTAACTGACTGATGGGTTCTGATTGATTGCTGTAGTTAAGGTCATTTTAATCTTGAACAGTTTCGATACATGGGGTCTAGTATCATGACTTATTATACTTTATCTAACAATGTTATAAAATACATACGTCTCATTCGGTCCTTCATCGTCATCTTCAGGAAGTTCTTTAGTCCTGTTAGTTACAGATTTTAAAAGGCAATGGGAATCTATATTGTCTCTTATAATAGCTCTATGATTGGATAATATTGATATCCATTATCACATTGTTAAATCTGGACTCTATGAGCTGGACTTTAAAGGGGTTTTGCAACAAAGTAGAATTGACGTGGGAATCTTGCAAATTAAATAATCAACATTTTCACCATTTATTATTATTAAAAATTCTAGACCGTTTTTGTCTTAGCTGCTCCTTTAGTGATCCATTGTTTACAGCTCATCTCCAGGGGATACGACCAGAGCTAAGAGTTCCTCAGTCCTGGTCACACATGCTCAGACATCACCTCTCCTTTCAGGCAGCTGTTGAGTGTTCAAACCCCAGGTGCTGTCGTTCTACTCCTGTCCTCTGTGCTCCTTAGTAATAAGTCAAATGGTGCAAATAAATTAAAATAAAGAAATCTCAATGAGGTCTGTGCATTGATAAAGAGAAATAAAATCCACAGGTTTGGTTCCTGCAGGAATTTGAACCTAGGACCTTTGTGAATTGAGGCAAAAACTTTACCTCTGAGCTACTGTAGCTACTATGTATAAACAGACCTTTCTTTGACTACAGAGAGGAAAGGCCTGGTGATATCATCCTGCTTGGTCACATGATATGCAATTCAAACAAAAAACACACGCCCCCTTCTAAGCACACAGAGCTGAAGAGCTGGCAGCAGGAGGTATGAAATGAGAGTGTGGCAAAACCCCTTTAAGGGGCTGTTTACACGGCACAGACCAAGAACCGGTCGGATTATCCAACCGGTATGTACTCTGTTTTGGGGCCATGTACACTGCTGCAGGGGTTCGGCTTTTCTCCATGGTTTGCGGAGAAAAACCCTCCCACTTCACATTGACAGGTTCATGTTCCGCGTGAAAACCGGGCAGAAGAATGAACATGTTCAATGTTTTTCAGACTGCCGGCGGTGTAAAAGACCGTCCGGCGGAGAACCCGTGCAGTGGGGACCGCTGCACGGATTTTCCATAGAGGTCCATGAAGTTTGACAGCCGGTTTACAGACAGATTTCAAAACCAAAAACCGTCTGAAAAACCTGCCGTGGGGACAAGCCCTAAGGGGTTTTACCATGAAGTACAATGCCTTACACAGGCCGCTCACAGCTAGCTGTAATCCGACAATGCAAGAGAATGAGGACGGCGCTGTTTGAAGCTCTCCTCTACATTCACATCTATGGGAGCTCCCAAATCTAGCCGAGTGAGTGTGCTTAGATATATATTTAGGAGCTCCATTAGAAGTGAATGGAGATGATGGCCCAAGCAACACCTCATTCTCATGTATGCCATCCTATTTAAATAAAAAAGGGTAACTGATCAGTGTTAATAAGACATCTATCCTGATGTATAATGAGGAATCTATACTGATGTATAATGCGGCATAAACTGTATAAACTGATCTATAATGAGACATCTACACTCACCGGCCACTTTATTAGGTACACCTGTCCAACTGCTCGTTAACACTTAATTTCTAATCAGCCAATCACATGGCGGCAACTCAGTGCATTTAGGCATGTAGACATGGTCAAGACAATCTCCTGCAGTTCAAACCGAGCATCAGTATGGGGAAGAAAGGTGATTTGAGTGCCTTTGAACATGCATGTTGTTGGTGCCAGAAGGGCTGGTCTGAGTATTCAGAAACTGTGTCTCCTGGGATTTTCACGCACAAAACCCTCTCTAGGGTTTACAGAGAATGGTCCGAAAAAGAAAAAACATCCAGTGAGCGGCAGTCCTGTGGGCGGAAATGCCTTGTTGATGCCAGAGGTCAAAGGAGAATGGGCCCCAATGGTTCGAGCTGAAAAGAAGGCAACGTGAATTTAAATAGCCCCCGTTAAAACCAAGGTAAGGGGGAGAAAAGGGCATTTTTTGAACGAAAAAGTACGGCGAAAATTTGGGGGGAGATGGGGGTCCGCAGCAGAAAACCACACCGGGGGGCCACTCCTTTCAGTAAGAAAAGGGGGAAAAGAGGGGTCCAATTTGCCCCAAACTATCGAAAATTTGGCCCGTAGAAAATTGGGAAAAAAAGGTTTTCCTTTGGGCGATGGTCTCGATTTCTGCTGCAACAAATTTGGATGGTAGGGTCAGAATTTTTGGGGTCAAAAACATGGGGAAAAAATTTGGGTTTCCCTTTCCCGCCTTTTTATCAAAAGTTCAGGCTGGTGGTGGTGGTTTTCAGGGGGTGGGGGGAATTTTTTTCCCTTTGCACTCTTTTGGGCCCCTTGGGACCAATTTTTGGGATGTTTTCAAACCTTGTTGAATCTAGGCACGAAGAAATTTAGGCAGTTCTGAAGGCAAAAGGGGGTCCACCCCGTTACTTGCATGGGGTACCTAATAAAGTGGCCGGGGGTGGGATAATGATGTATAATTTAGGATTAAACTGAGGGATTTAAAGAGGCATTTTAAATGATGTATGGGAAATTATCTGATAAAAAAATGAGACATTTTATATGGTTTTTTAATGAGGTTTTATACTGATGTATAATGAGGTTTTATATAATTATAATGTTTTTATCTATATGATATATATAAGGGAAGGGTTCTAACGGTTTTGAATGAGAATCTTTACTGATGTGTAAAGAATTTTTTTTGTTAACATCTACTATAATGTCCCTTTTTTTTGTATGGGAAATTTTCCACTACATAATGCCGTTTCTTTTTCTTCTTCTTTTTTTTATTTGGGTTTTTTGCTGCGTTTTTTTTCCCTCTTCTAGTTGTTCCATGGTCTCCTCTTATTGTACATAAAAACATGTATTATTCAAAATAATTGTATAGATTCGGGGTTATTAGCATTTTAAAAGGTATTTTTCCCAAGGTTTTCTAAAAGTAAAATTTGGGTCCATTTCTGCTGTTCCTCTGTTACTCCTGGAAATGTTTACTAAATCAGTCGCGGGGTGTTTTTCAATAGGGGGTGTGTTCCCCATTGTCTAATCAGTGTGAAAGGGTATTGTGTGCAGGGAAAAAACCCTTTTGGAAAACTGGAAGGTCCCACCAACCCAGTAATACATTTCTATGGGAAATGGCAGGGGAACAGCACAAACAGGTTATGGGGAAAAAGATCCCCAGAATTTTTATTTCAAAGAGAAAAAGGATTTAGTGTAGGAGGTTATATGCACCATGTTTGCCAGTAATTACTTAAGCCGATGGAAGCTATTTTAGAATGCAGACCCTTTATATTAACCCCTGAGAAACCAGATGTGTTATTGTTAAACTGAATCACACCAATTACTAGGGAGAGTAGAAAGCCTCGATCCAGTGTAACCTTGTATAATTTTTACACTTGTGAAATAGCACTATATAATCTGATTTGATAATCTTCCCAGATGGTCGGGAGGCAGGGTCGCCATGTATTTTTTTTATACTTGTCATTTCTATAATAATAGACATAACCTTGGTTAAGATCATTGATATTATAGAACAAGTGGAAATTTACAGAAAATATCATTCATATTGACAAATCTTGGCCAGATAGAAATATGATAACTAGATGATGTGTTTAACCCCTTAAGCCGAACGCCTGAAAAGTAGTTAATGACCAGAACATTTTTTTAGTTTTGGCCTCCTTGCGTTTAAACAGTTGTAACTTTTTTATTTTTTCAATGACGCAGTTGGATGAGGCCTCGTTTTATTCGAGACAAGTTGTACTTTACAAGGGAGTAGTTTAAGTAAACTTATAAATAATTGCAGTATTTTTTTTTTATTTTTTTACAAATTGTTTTTTTATTTATTTATGTATTTTTTTTTTTTACACCATTCACATTTCACACTTAATAACTTGTTAGATTAATTCTACAGGTTATTACGGTCGTGTGGATACCAAATATGTGTAGGTTTTTTTGTGTGTGTAATTTATGTACAATTATTTTTTATTAAATATTTATTTTTATTTTATTATTTATTTTTTATTCTTTTTTTTACACTTTTTATGGGTTTTTTTGTACTTTTTTTTGACTCCCATTAAGGGAGAACTGTTAACATTTTTTAATATTTTTTTTTTTTACACTTAGTAATGTATTAGCATATTCATATATGCTAATACATGCTAATCTGTGTCAGTCTGACACAGGCAGTGATTAGGACAGCACACAGTGCGTCCTAATCACTGGCTTCTTACACAGACAACTCTGGGGCCACGCTAGGTCCCCAGAGCTGACTGTGCAGCCGGTCCCTGAGCTCTGTCGGGTCACCGGGCGTTCCGATCACCCGACAGAGCAGGGGATCCCTTTGATTGCGCTGCGGTAACGCACCGCCGCAATCAAAGGGTTAAAGCACCGGGTTGCGGAGGTTTCCTCCGCTCCCCGATGCCTGCAGGACATACTCTGGGATCGGGGCTTTGTAGTTCAGCCCCGATCACAGCGCAGCTGCGGCGCCGGGCGCCGCAAACCCCGATGTCTGCAGCGACGTCAAAAGACGTCGCTGCAGACGAACGACCCGCACCGGCCGACGTCAAAAGACGGTGCGCGGTTGTTAAGGGGTTAATAAAATAATAGAATGACTCCTCCATTCCTCCACAAGTAAGATCTTACATACCTGAATACATGTGGTGCAGATTTCACCGTTAATATCCATCTGTTGGAGAAAAAAAGAAGTATCATCCCCAATATTCCACAACAGTCACTGCTTCGGGGCCATAAATCAGCTTCAATTATCAAAGCTTAATTGTCCTTGTTGCCGATTAGAACCATAGAATCCAGCTTTTATTTATTAACAAGTTCTGGACGTCCTATAGACCATACATGTCTGGTAACTGACTTTGTAAGGGTGTTCCTGAACATTTGTGTAGTCTCTGCAGCTGCAATGAGAGCCATCTACACAGCTTGGTGGAAAACCTTCAAGCTTCTGTCCCTGGCGATCACTGGGGCTGGGTAACTGCAAGAGCTGCTGGGTCTCAACTGACCCAGATCAGCTCTGCAGCCAGTACTGTGGGTAGTATTTTCTGAAGACAATAAAATACTATATCACCTATAGAAAAACTTCCATACTGTAAAAAACTACAAAACTTGTTTTACTGTCTCTTTTTATATAAATATAAAGCAATACAGCTGCATGTACTAAAAAACAGAGAAATGTGTCTGCTCAACCGGGGTAAACGGCCCAATCAGAAGGCAATTAAGCTGTGCAGAAACTGACTGATTGGTTCTGATTGATTGCTATAGTCAATAAGGTCATTTTAATCTTGAACAGTTTTTATAAATGAGATCTGGTATCATGACTTATTATACTTTACCTAACAATGATATAAAATACATACATCTCATCCGGTCCATCATCCTCTTCTGGATGTTCTTTAGTCCTGTAAGTTACAGATTATAAAAGGCAATGAGAACCAAAACTATATTGTGCCTTATAATAGCTCTATGGTTGGGTAATATCGGTTTCCATTATCACATTGTTAAATCTGGACTCTATGAGCTGGACTTTAAGGGGCTGTTAACACGGGACAGAGCAAATACCGGTTGGATTATCTGACCGGTATTTGCTGTGTTTTGGGGCCATGTACACGGCCGCAGTGGGACGGCTTTTCTCCACGGTTTGCGGAGAAAAGCCCTCCCGCTTCGCATTGACAGGTTCATGTTCCGCCTTAAAAACCGGGCAGAAGAATGAACATGTTCAATGTTTTTCGGACTGCCGGCGGTCAAAAAAGACGTCCGGCATAAAAATTTTCCATAGAGGTTCGCGATAAAATTTGACAGCCGGTTTACAGATGGCTTTCAAAAACAAAAACCGTCTGTAAAATCGGCTTAAAAACCTGCCGTAGGGACAAGCCCTAAGGGGTTTTATCATGAAGTACAATGCCCTGCACAGGTTGCTCACAGCTAGCTGCGATCCGACCATGCAAGAGAATGAGGACGCCGCTGTTTGAAGCTGTCCTCTGCATTCACATCTATGGGAGCTCCCGAATCTAGCTGAGTGAGTGTGCTTAGGAGCTCCCATAGAAGTGAATGGAGATGATGGCCCAAGCAGCGCCCTCATTCTCATGCATGCCATCCTATTTAAATAAAAAAGGGTCACTGATCAGGGATAATAAGACATCTATACTGATATATAATGAGACATCTATACTGCTGTATAATGAGACACCTATACTGATATATAATGAGACCTCTATACTGATGTATAATGAGACATCTATACTGATGTATAATGAGACATCTATACTGATGTATAATGAGACATCTATACTGATGTATAATGAGACATCTATACTGATGTATAATGAGACATCTATACTGATGTATAATGAGACATCTATACTGATGTATAATGAGACATCTATACTGATGTATAATGAGACATCTATGCTGATGTATAATGAGGAATCTGTACTGATGTATAATGAGACATCTACACTGATGTATAATGAGACATCTACACTGATATGTAATGAGACATCTATACTGATATATAATGAGAGATTTAAAATGATGTATAATGAGACATCTATACTGATGTATAATGAGACATCTATACTGATGTATAATGAGACATCTATAATGATGAATAATGAGACATCTATACTGATGTATAATGAGACATCTATACTGATGTATAATGAGACATCTACACTGATGAATAATGAGACATCTATAATGATGTATATTGAGACATCTATACTGATGTAAAATGAGACATCTACCCTGATGTATAATGAGACATCTACACTGATATGTAATGAGACATCTATACTGCTGTATAATGAGACATCTATACTGCTGTATAATGAGACATCTATACTGATGTATAATGAGGAATCTGTACTGATGTATAATGAGACATCTACACTGATGTATAATGAGACATCTACACTGATATGTAATGAGACATCTATACTGATGTATAATGAGACATCTATACTGATATATAATGAGAGATTTAAAATGATGTGTAATGAGATATCTATACTGATGTATAATGAGACATCTATACTGATGTATAATGAGGAATCTGTACTGATGTATAATGAGACATCTACACTGATATGTAATGAGACATCTATACTGATGTATAATGAGACATCTATACTGATGTGCAATGAGACATTTCTTCTGATAACATCTACAATAAATGTTCCCTTATATTAGTATAGGAATTCTCACTACATACATAGCCATTCTCCTTTTCTTCTTCTTCTTCCTCTTTCGGGTTTTAGCTCCTTTCTTTATTTCCTCTTCTAGTTCTTCCATGGTCTCCTCTCTATTATATATAGAACATATATTGTCTCATAAGTAAATGGATTTAATTGTATTCAGTTCTGCTGTTCCTTTGTTACTCCTCCTAGAAATGTATGACTGAATCAGTCAGCTGGGTGTAACCAATAGGGGGTGTGTCCTGCCATTGTCTAATCAGTGCTGAAAGGGTCATTGTGTGCAGGGACAAACCCCTTTGGAAACTGGAATGGTAACACCCATCCAGTAATACATTTCTAATAGGAATGGCAGAGGAACAGCACAACACAGAGTTATAGGAGAAAATGCTCCAGAATTGTTATTTCACCGAGAACACAAGGATTTAGTGTCAGGAGGTGTCATATGCACCATGTTTGCCAGTAATTACTCTAAGCACTGATGGAAGCTATTTTAGAATGCAGACCCTTTATATTAACCCCTGAGAAACCAGATGTGTTATTGTTAAACTGAATCACACCAATTACTAGGGGGAGTAGAAAGCCTCGATCCAGTGTGACCTTGTATGATTTTTACACATGTGAAATAAGAATATATTATGTGATTTTATAATCTTACGTGATGGTCGGGAGGCAGGGTCGCCATGTATTTTTTTTATACTTGTCATTTCTATAATAATAGACATAACCTTGGTTAAGATCATTGATATTATAGAACAAGTGAAAATTTACAGAAAATATCATCCATATTGACCAATCTTGGCCAGATAGAAATATGATAACTAGATGATGTGTTTAATAAATAATAGAATGACTCCTCCATTCCTCCACAAGTAAGTTCTTACATACCTGAATACATGTGGTGCAGATTTCACCGTTAATATCCATCTGTTGGAGAAAAAAAGAAGCATCATCCCCAATATTTCACAACAGTCACTGCTCCAGGGCCATAAATCAGCTTCAATTATCAAAGCTTTATTGTCCTTGTTGCCGATTAGAACCACAGAATCCAGCTTTTATTTATTAACCCCTTCCTGACGGACAGTCATAATAATATGGCTCTAAATTTTTTCGCTCTTTGCCTTCTGAAAGCCATAACTTTTTTTTTTCCACCTACATAGACATATGAGGGCTTTTATTTTGCGGGACAAGTTATACTTTCTAGTGGTGTTATTCATATTACTATAGAATATACGAGGGAATGGCAAAAAATTCTAAGTGGGGCAAGATGTGAAAAAAAACGTACTTGCACCATGTTTGCGGGAGGCTTGTTTTTACGGAGTTTATTCTTTGGTAAAAATGAGGTGTTATCTGTATTCTACAGGTTGATACGCATCCGGCAATACCAAACATGTAGGGTTTCCGTTATGTTTTGGTACTGTAAAAAAATTCCAAACTTTTTCTATTCTTGAAATTTGCGCTGCGGTGCCATTTTGTGAGACCAATAACTTTTTTGTACTAACACCTACGGACGTAACTGAGGCGGCATTTTTTGTGGGCAGAGGTGTACTTTTTAATGCAAGCAATTTGAAATGGATGCGACTTTTTTGATTACTTTTATTCCAATTTTTATGTGACGTGAAATGACCAAAAAACCCGCAATTTTGGCGTTTGGAATTTTTTTCTTCTACGGTGTTCAGCGTACGGGATAAATTATATTATATTTTTATAGATCGGACTTTTTTGGACGCGGCGATACCAAATATATGTAACTTTTTTATTTTGTTATTGTTTTTATTTGTAAAATGGGGAAAGGGGGGTGATTTGAACTTTTAATACTTTTTTTTTGTACTTTAAAACTTTATTATTTTTTTTTTTTTTACTTTAACATTTAGTCCCCCTATGGTGCTTGACCACTAGGGGGCGCGATCGTTAAAACAGCCTAATGCATTTCATAGGCAATGCATTAGGGTGTACAAAGATGGCGGTTTCCCCACTTCCTGTCTGCGGACGGAAGTGGGGAAAACAGGAACATGGCAGCGATTAGAGCCTTCACAGGGCTCTACGCTGCCATGTTAGCCCGTCGGGACTCAGCGATCTTGCCGCTGATGTCCCGATCGGGCTTAAAAACGGTGCGCGGCACCGCTTTTCTGTCATTCAGACGCCGCGGCCATCTTTGCCGCAGCGCCTGATGGGTAAAACAGCGCAGGCAGGCGACGACGCCCACCTGCGCTGAAACCGCCGTGTGTTAGCTGCAATTAGCCTCTAACACCGGGCGGCTGTGAAGCGGGAACTGGGTTAACCAGTTCTGGATGTAGTAAAGACCAGGGATCCCCAACCGCTGAGCCGCGGACCGGCACCGGGCCGTGGCGCCTGCTCTGCTGGTCCGCAGCCCCGGCTACACATGATGTCAACCACCCGTTGATTGATACTGTACAGGCGGTCGTCTTCTGCTCATTACCGTCCCTGCTTTCCCTATCGCTGTAGATGCGGCGCTCACTGAGCTCCATATCTACAACGTTCATCAGCGGTGCAGTGAGTTGTGATGCCGCTCGGTCTCACCGGACGCCAGCGGCAGCGTCTCTGTAGGGGATGGGGAAAGGTGAGTAACTTCCTCCTTTTTTTTTTTTTTTCCCACGAGCCTGGCTGTTTACTGGGGGCCTATATTATTATTATTAATACTGGAGATCTATATTATTATTAATACTGTGGATCCATATTATTATTAATACTAAGGAGCTATATTATTATTAATACGGAAGAGCTATATAATTATTAATACTGGGGATCTATATTATTATTAATACTGAGGATCTATATTACTATTAATGCTGAGGATCTATTTTTTTTTATTAATACTGGGGATCCATATTATTATTAATACTGAGGAGCTATATTATTATTAATACTGAGGATCTATATTATTATTAATGCTGAGGATCTATATTTGTATTAATATTGGGGATCTATATTATTATTAATACTGGGGATCTATATTATTATTACTAGTGAGGATCTATATTATTATTAATACTGAGGATCTTTATTTTTATTAATACTGGGAATCTATATTATTATTAATACCGGGGGCATATATTTATTATTAATACTGAGGATCTATATTATTTTTTTTTTTTTTAAACAAAATCAAGTTTATTTCGGAAGATATGCAAAAGTTACATCATTTGTACAGGAAAACAACACATACATAGGAATCAACCTCTAAGTCACACAGGGGATTGCCAAGGCTGTACGTGTGGAGTCCATCCAGTCCTGCCAGATCTTGGCAAACTTGTCAGGGCACCCACGATGTAAGTAAATATACTTTTTAAATGGGAGAGTAGTATTCACAGCGCTTATCCAGTCTTGTACCGAAGGGGTATAGGAGGACAGCCAGTACCGAGCAATAGTTTTCCTGGCAATAAACAGGAGTTCAGTGAGACAAGTACGAGTCACTGAGGATGGATACTCCTCAGGGTCCAGGTATAATAGACAGTGTCTTGGGTCATCAGGCACGGGACAGCCCATTTTATCATTTAAGAACCTGAGAATTTGTTGCCAAAAACCCTGGATTTTAGGGCAAGCCCACAACAAATGGAAAAAGGGCCGGCATAAAAAGACTTTTTTGGACGACATCCAAATTCGGGCAAAAATTTATTAGTCGGGGTGGTAGTATAGTACCTGGGTGTAAAATATAAAATTTGAGTTGCCCTCTCACCGTATTTGTGGGATCCCATTTGGGGGGCGCGGGCTTTTGCCCACTGTCATCCATTATGGCCCTACGTCTCCCCCCCGTGTTTTTTCTTCGCCTGAAAGGATCACCATTTTTTTTCCTCAATAACAGCCATAGAAACATGTGATCAACCACGTGAAGGGGGGAAAAAGCAGCAAGGGGGCAGGGAAATTCCTGAAAAAAAATTTTGAGCATCGGGAAACTGCGCTTGTAGGCATGTCGGAGCTGGAGATAGGGGAAAAATTTGAGTTTGGGATTTTGGTTTCCTGGGCAAGATTTTGAAATCCTAATGTCGGGTCTTTATATAGCTGGGAAAATAAAACCACCCCCCCCCCTGCCAACATGCCATTAAAGGGTGAGAAGTTCCTGCAATTATTATTACTCCAGATGGGTGTATATGCGTCACCCCGTAAGATAGTAAAGTCCTTCACCTGCTCCATTTTAGAAACTTTGCTTAAAATAAAAGGGCTTTGGGCTTTGAGGATGGTTTAAGCTTGCCGAAAAGGAAAATGAAACGGATCAGAAACCCCGGGGTTCCAGGTTTTAATTAACAGCCCAGGGACCCTCAGGGATCCAAGTTTTGCCACCTGACCAGAGGAAAATTGGGCTCCCAATAATAGGTGCGCAAATCCGGGAGGAGGCACCTCCCAGATCCCAGGGGTGCGCAAAACATATATAGAAAGGCGGCCCTACCATTATTCCATATAAAGGAAATTAGAATGGAATTTAAACTCGGAACACGGGGAAATTTAAAGGGTAATTGAGACGGGAAAAGAATATACAAAAATTTTGGGGAAAAAAATCATTTTCACCAAGCTAATCCGGCCTCAGTGACAAGGCACCTACCAAAAGGGGGGAGATATTCAGGTCATAGAACCCGACAGGGTCAAATATTAACCCCCAAATAGGAAAACTGGGATACCACGCAAGGGCAATCAGGAAATCGCGAAGGGGCAAAAATCTAAGGGGCATTAAGTGAGATTGTCCACATTGACCTGAACCCCGATTATTGTCCAAAGTTTTAACAACACTTAGACTCTGGGGAAGTGAGGTCTTGCATCCTGCAAAACAGTGGGGCATCACTCATATAAACAATTTTTTTCATGCAATTTTCCCATTGCAAACCCAATATGTTCGAGCTGCTCGTATACGGGCTCTAAGGTCAATGGCCATGGCAAATAAAAGGGGAATAAGGGACACCCCTGCCTGGTACCACGCAAGACAATAATCCGATATGGGCCCATTTACCCTAATTTTGGCGACTGGCTGGCAATCAGGAGTTTAACCCAGAAAAAAAAATGGACCATACCCAAATCTAGTTGGGACCAACCACAAGTTTTCCACTCCTACCGAGTCAAAGCTTGTTTGTGTCCGGGGAAATCCCAGTACCTAGCACCTACTTTAAGTGGGGAGCCGCATTTTCATTATAGCCGGGTGGTTCATGGCCGTATTTTCCCGGGGGCATAAAACCAATTGATCAAGCACCAGGAAAGAAGACGGATAAACGGATGGCCAAGCTTTTCCAGAAATTTTGAATCCCCTGCAGGAGGATATCGCCTATATAAGCAGGAACCGGGGGTCCTCCCAGGTTGGGGATTACAACAATTAGGCTTCACCATCGAGGCGGGAGACTACGCGTCATTTGCCTCATTAATATCAGAACAGGGGGGCTAAAGAATTCAGGATCCTGCTTGTAAAATTCTATTGGTAACCCGTTGTTCCAGGAGATTTGGCTTTTTTAAAATAAGCAATACTATCTAAATCTCCTCAGGGATGATAGGGGCATCCAAATTGCACACTCTCCCAGAAAGGGGAAAGGGCAGTTCTACCCCTTTAATAGCCAATATTTCCACCTCAGAGACCGAAGTGGGGACACCATACGGGTTTTTCATAGAACATACGAAAGGCCCCGCCACCTGTCGGGTTTTTTTGAAATATTCACCCCCTTGGGCTCTTCAGCAGGTAATTACTGGGGTTCAAGAACCTCTTTCCAAACAGGCCAACATTTACCACACCTCTCACCCTTTCAAAAAATAACTGCCTAGTAAAAAAGGGGCGCGAGTCCTCGGCCCCCGCAGCAATTGTGTATACAATTTCTGCGCAAAAGCCCAACCTGACTTTTTTTTCCTCAGACGGGTCCCTGTAAACCATTCCGCCTTCGCCACATCTTGTGCCAATATCAGCCTTAGTTGCATAGGAGCGCTTCAGATCGGCAACAGCCATGGACAGCTCTCCTCTAACATACGCTTTAAATGCGTCCCAAATTAACAGAAGGAGGATTGGTGCTAAATTTACAACTAAAAGTCCTCCCATTTGGCAGTAAAGTGGGCAAATGGCGAAGGAGCGTAAACCAGTAGGGGTTAAAACGCCAGGATTTAGATCTGAAAAGGGTCTGACCAGGCCAGGCGGAGCACTACGGGGAATGATCAGAGACCGAGCGCGATAGATACCTACACTCCACCAAAAAAGGGCAGAAGTTGCCTATTTACTAGGCCAAATCTATTCTAGACAGCCATATATGTCCCCGGGGAAAAACAAGAATATGAAGGAAGTCGGGTGGCTGGACCGCCAGGCATCAACTAGGCCCACTGCGTCTACCGGCAAACTGTAAGGCGAGGGGGAGCCAACCCGGGCCCGGGGTCTGCCCGAACGAAATCTCCTGAACAGTATCCCAGGGGCGAGTTAAAAATCCCCCAACCACAAGATCGACGTGTCGGGCCACCTTAAAATAAAAGTAATTGCCAAATGAATAACCTCCATCTGGAAAGGGGGGGAATGTAGGTATTAATCAAAATTAGTGGTTTATTATCAACAAAACAATACATAAAGATATACCTGCCCCGCTTATCAATATCAATGGTATCCAGACGGAAGAGTACATTTTTACGAATTAATACAGCCACTCCTCTGGCATGTGGGGAATATTCAGAATGATAGATCCATCCTACCCATGGTTTACGCAGCATATGGGTCCTAGGGCCAGACAGGTGAGTCTCCTGGAGACAAATTATATCCGCCAGATATGATTTAATTAACCTCATCACAAGATTACGTTTAATCTGATCATTAAGTCCCCTCATGTTCCATGATAGAAAATTCCAAAAAACCCCAATAAAACCGTTTCCCACCCCATATCCAGTCCCCAACTGCTGGATATATGACCCAAACTCCAACCATATTATAACCTGCAAGAGGCGAAAGTTCGCCTAACTTAATAGTAAACAGCTGCCGGTGCCGATCAAGCGGCGCCCAAAAACCAGTGTGAAAACAGCAAATGTTTAAGAGGGATATACCAGGAGGTAGAACCATACATTATAAAATAGATCACATAAACGCTCAAGGTGTTGAGAGCAAGGAGGAGGACGGGGATTTAGGGAAAGGAGAGGAGGAAAAAGGGAGGGCGGGAGGGGAAGGAGAGGGAGGGAAAAAGGAGAGGCTCTCGCATATGAATGAAATCAGAGATTTAAACCATGTTTCCCAATATGTTAATACTTAAGGCAATATTAGTAGTGAACCCATAAAGAGCTACAAAGGATACTGCTAGGGTGAAAAGAATAAGTCCCATGGTGGTCACTAAGGACCACGCAGATTCGCCTCCGGATGTTTATCTAACCAGTCCTGAGCGTCCACAGGGTTGTCAAAGAAATGGGTTCTATCCCCCACCTGAACCCGAAGCCTGGCGGGGTAAATCATAGCATATTTCAGTCCCCTCTCCCGAAGCTTAGCCTTTGCCGAGGTAAATTGAGCCCTTTTCCTCTGAATTTCCAATGAAAAGTCCGGATAAACATGAAGTTGAACATTTTCATAGGGAATTGGTCCTTTTTCACGCATGAGGCGCAATAAGGTGTCACGGTCTCGGTAATTCAAGAACTTTGCGATAAAAGTCCGTGGAGGAGCACCAGGTGGCGGTGGCTTTGGCATAATGCGGTGAGCACGCTCCACTGCAAACATGACAGAAAAGCTCTCTCTGCCAAATTTATCGATCATGAGAGTCTCGAGAAATGCCTCAGGTCTGGAGCCCTCCACTCCCTCAGGGAGACCAATAAATCTCAGGTTACATCTTCTAAGGCGATTCTCTTGGACATCAACCTGCTGGCATAGCCTAAGGACTTGAGCTGTGACGTCAGATATTTTGATGTCCACCGGATTGGCCCGATCCTCCAGGTCGCTCACTCTCTGTTCCACCTCTGTAACCCTCTCACGCAACACCTGCGCGTCTTGACGAAGTAGGGAGATGTCTATCTTAATTTCATCAATCCGTGTGGAGAGCGTAGTTTGACAGGTGTGGATGGCCTCTAACACCTTTTGGCTATCAAGGCTGTAGGTCTCCTGTGATGTGGTTGGTTGTTCTTTAGCAGGAGTGTTAGAAGGAGAAGAGGAAGGCTTGCTAGTATCAGGCGGCCCCGTTCTGCGGAAGCTGGCTAGCTTCTCCGCCACCTCTGGTTGTTTCTTAGGGGGCATGATGGCAATGGTAAGCACGTGGAACAAGTGGAGGATATTATATGACAGTCCCTCCTCTAAAGACACCACCTATCCGCACCGCAGCTTATCTTAACAGGTAGTATCTTGAAAAGTTGAGTCACCCTTCAATAAAGTGGAACAGGGATCTTAGGAGATTTACGTGGAGCATGTATCAAAAATTCTCGCTGGTAACCATACGAGGTATTTGGGGGTAGTAGTCCATGACATCTGGGGGTGACCACCAAAGTAGAGAGGCAGTAGGAGAGGATGTATTTCAATGTGGGCAATAACTATTGTTGCTGTAATCTTTCATTGCCCTGCCTCCTCTGGCCACACGGGGGAGACAGAGACCATGAAAGGGAGTGGTTGTAAAGAAGTCCCAGACAGTATGCTAATGGAAGCCCGAGAGACCTGCTTTCAGTATCCGCTGCAGTATTTCAATAAAATCAGAGTGCAGGGTTCAGTATGCTGTTTAGAAATGGCCACATTCACTGTCTCCTCAGGGGATCCCTGGTGTCAGGCAGCTGGGAACAGGCACTCCCACAGCAGAGAAGAGGGCCCGCGGATATGTGACAAAGACAGCGGCCACACGTGTTCTCCAAGTATCTGGAGTAATGGCGGCTTCACGTGGGCTCAGTCTCAGGGGGCTAGATGGCTAGCAGCTTGCTTCGTCCCCTCCTCCCAACGGGGTGCGGACCGGCCGTCCCAATAGCTGCATGTGGTCCCTGGGATTCCCCGTGAGTGTGGGAGACAGTACCTGCACCGCACCAGCCCAGGAGCCGTGTAATCCCTCTCCAGTTGTCAGTGGCAGGCGCTGAAGCAGACACCCGGCATGCAGGTCTTCCAGGAGTCGGCACAGAGGACGAAGCGCAGGAGACTTTGCGCGCACCGCACAGGGGCGATCCCCACAGCAGGCCTCAGCTCTGGGTCTCAGCCACAGGAAGAGCTTCTCTAACGGTCCCGTTAGGCAGCGCAGCCGTGTCGGATCTGTAGCC
The DNA here is from genome assembly GCA_025379985.1 of Phyllomedusa bahiana. Taxonomy (NCBI): domain Eukaryota; kingdom Metazoa; phylum Chordata; class Amphibia; order Anura; family Hylidae; genus Phyllomedusa; species Phyllomedusa bahiana. The sequence continues at coordinate 23,435 of JAODAL010049018.1, forward strand.
AGGCAGTCAGTCCAGTCTCTCCCTTCTTCTCACACACCCGGTGGGTGAAGAAACCGGGAGAAAACAGGTCACAGAGGCGATTTAAGGAGCAAGTTAGCAGGAGCTCCGGCCATGCACGTCCTCTCCCCTCGGCAGTCGAGGATCTATATTATTAATACTGGGGATCTATATTATTATCAATACTGAGGATCTTTATATTTATTAATACTGAGGATCTATATTTTTATTAATACTGGGGATCTATATTATTATTAATACTGGGGGCATATATTTATTATTAATACTGGGATCTATATTATTATTCATACTGGGGAGCTATATTATTAATACTGTGGATCTATATTATTATAAATACTGAGGATCTATATTTTTATTAATACTGAGGATCTATATTATTATTAATGCTGGGGATCTACATTATTATTAATACTGGGGATCTATATTATTATTAATGCTGGGGATCTACATTATTATTAATACTGGGAATCTATATTATTATTGATACTGAGGATCTATATTATTATTAATACTTGGGGCATATATTTATTATTAATACTGGGGATTTATATTATTAATACTGGGGACATATATTATTGTTAATACTGGGGATCTATATTATTATTAATACTGGGGACCTATATGATTATTAATACTTTGGATCTATATTATTATTAATACTGGGGGCATATATTTATTATTAATACTGGGATCTATATTATTATTAATACTGAGGCGCTATATTATTATCAATACTGATGATCTATATTATTATTAATACTGAGGATCTATATTATTATTAATACTGAGGATCTATATTTTTTATTAATACTGGGGATCTATATTATTATTAATGCTGAGGAGCTATTTTTTTATTTATTAATACTGGGGATCTATATCATTATTAATCCTGGGGATCTATATTATTATTAATACTGAGGAGCTATATTATTATTAATACTGAGGATCTATATTGTTATTAATGCTGAGGATCTATATTTGTATTAATATTGTGGATTTATATTATTATTAATACTGAGGATTTATATTATTAATTATACTGGGGATCTATATTATTATTGATACTGAGAATCTATATTATTATTAATACTGGGGGTATATATTTATTATTAATACTGGGGGTATATATTTATTATTAATACTGGGCATCTATATTATTATTAATACTGGGGACCTATATTATTATTAATACTTTGCATCTATATTATTGTTAATACTGGGGACATATATTTATTATTAAAACTGGGGGCGTATATTATTATTAATACTGGGATCTATATTATTATTAATACTGGGGATCCATATTATTATTAATACTGAGGAGCTATATTATTATTAACAATGAGGATCTATATTATTATTAATACTGAGGATCTTTATTTTTATTAACACTGGGAATCTATATTATTATTAATACCGGGGGGATATATTTATTATTAATACTGAGGATCTATATTATTAATACTGGGAATCTATATTATTATTAATACTGAGGAGCTATATTATTATCAATACTGAGGATCTTTATTATTATTAATACTGAGGATCTATATTTGTATTAATACTGGGGATCTATATTATTATTAATACTGAGGAGCTATATTATTATCAATACTGATGATCTATATTATTATTAATACTGAGGATCTATATTTGTATTAATACTGGGGATCTATATAATTATTAATACTTTGCATCTATATTATTATTAATACTGGGGACATATATTTATTATTAAAACTGGGGGCCTATATTATTATTAATACTGAGGATCTATATTTTTTATTAATACTGGGGATCTATATTATTATTAATACTGGGGGAATATATTTATTATTAATACTGGGATCTATATTATTATTAATACTGAGGATGTATATTTTTATTAATACTGGGGATCTATATTATTATTAATACTGAGGAGCTATATTATTATTAATATTGGGGATCTATATTATTATTAATACTGGCGAGCTATATTATTATTAGTACTGGGGATCTATATTATTATAAATACTGAGGATCTATATTTTTGTTAATACTGGGGATCTATATTATTATTAATGCTGGGGATCTACATTATTATTAATACTGGGGATATATATTATTGTTAATATTGGGATCTATATTATTATTAATACTGGGGGCATATATTTATTATTAATACTGGGGATTTATATTATTAATACTGGGGCTATATATTATTGTTAATACTGGATCTATATTATTATTAAAACTGGGGACCTATATGATTCTTAATACTTTGGATCTATATTATTATTTTTAATACTGGGGACATATATTTATTATTAATACTGGGGACCTATATTTTTATTATTACTGGGGATCTATATTATTATTAATACTGGGGACATATATTTATTATTAATACTGGGGGCATATACTTTTTATTAATATTGGGGACCTATATTATTATTAATACTGGAGGCATATATTATCAATACTGGGGGCCTATGTTTATTTATGTTTACTACAGGGGGCATACATACCTATCTCTAATGACCACTGGGGGCATATATCTCTATAATGACAGAGCTGATTACACTTAAAGGGGTTGTCTCGCTACAATGATTGGGTTTTAATTTAAAGATCTTTAAAAAACAAGCAGCTTTGCAATATATGTTCATTACAAATGTTCTACTGATTTGAGCTAGCCCTGTTAGTATTACTACATCAGCTTCTCAAATCTCTATAGTAGCCGACCTGTTGATCCTTATCTTACTGGCTGTCAGGTCTGAATGACTCATCACCTTTGAAGACAGGTCGGAGCAGAGAGCCCCTCCCGCACAGAATGCTTCTGTGGTGGAGGGAGGAAGAGGGAGGGGGGAGGGGGGGACTCTGGCATCTGTGTCCTGGATTAACCCTGTGTGTGCCTGCTTCCTCCTGCTCTCTACACAGATAGATGTGACAGCAGTGACCCTGTCTGTTACTATAATCATGATATGTCTTTGGAACTGTGACTATACTAATACTATACAAATCAGGCATGTGAATACTTTATGTTCTCCTGTATTAGGGACACATCCTGAGTATAGTAACACTGCCCTTGTTGTTGCTGGAGATGTGGAGACTTGTAAGCTAAGCAGGGGATATAGGAACACATGCATCCCCTCTGCTCTATTAGCACACAGCTTCATATTCCTCTCTACACTCCTAGATCAGCCCTCTCCTGTAACAGACCTAGGCAGGCACACACAGGGTGAACTCTGGCAGCAAACCCCCTCCCCCCCTGTATAGAAGTTACGTAGCTGCCTGTGTGCTGATGGGAGGGGGGAGGGGGAGCAAAAAACAGACAACCAAAGAAGCACCCCCCTCGGTTCAACTTACCAGGGACACTGACAGGCTGAAACTCATAATGAGACAAAACTTTCCCTTTTTAAAAATTAAATACATGTATAAAGCTACCCCACAGAGCTGATCAATATTACTTTCAGACTGATTGTTTAGCTCTGGGGGGTCCCGCATTAAATTTGTAAAACCCCTGACCCACAGCTGTGAAACCCTTAAGTTATAAAAAACGTTTACCCCCCTACAATACCCTAATTGACACAAAACCCAAAACACAAATACTTTCCAACTATCTAAAATATATATACAAAAACCTTTTTTTATCTATCAAAAACCCAATTAAAACAAAATTTCATAGAAAAAAGTGCATAAAGCTAAAACTGATGGTGCAACCAAAAAACACAGCCCCACACAGGTGGTTTTAATAAAATTATGTATATATATATGTATAATATAATAATAAATAAATATATAAAATATTATATAATGTATTATCATAACAAATAAAAGGCATAATATGCACCCCTAAAAAACATTAAATACATAAGGCCCAATGATGTATCATTTAAAAACACCGATAAAAAGGACCTACCACACCCAGAGGAGGGACAGAAAGACCCCAACGTAAAGTTTTCACCACACCTGGCTTCGTCATTAATTACACAGTATAAAAATTTTTTTTAGGGCCCGGGGCACATTAAAATATTTTTTGAAAAACGTAACATAGGGGCACACTGGGAAAAAGGGAATAGCATACATCTAATAAAAAAAAACAATGGCACACTAAAAACAAAATAAAACCTCAAGGTTTTAAAAGGAAAATTGGAAAGCATTTCTGCTAAGGGAAAAAATAAAAACCCGGGACTCTTTGGGTTTAAAGTTTTTTGATCAAAGATTTTTATTAAACTCAACCCCCCAATAAGGGATCAAGGGGATCCCAAAGGTAGTCCCCCAACCCCTAAAAATGTTAACCCCCCACTAGGGGTCCCTTCAGGGCAAAAACATCTCAGGAGGACAGGAACTTTTGCAATTGAACCATCCGGGGAAAATTGGGTTTTAAAAAGGCAGCAGAGTGCAGAAAGCCAAAGGGGTTGGGGCCCTTTCTCAAATAACTACAAAAGTTAAATTAGGCTGTGCAAATCTAAAATATATTTGAAAAACGGAAAAATAGGGGCACAACTGAAAAGGCAATAGCAAAACATCTAATACAAAAATCATTTGGGACACTAAAAAATAAGTGAAACATCAAAGGGATATAGGAATATTGGGAAAAGCATTACTGCTAAGGAAAATATGAAAAAAACCCGGGGCTCTTTTTTACGTTTTTGATCAAAGATTTTATTTAAAACTCCACCTTTCCCCAAAAGCGTCAAGGGGGTTTCCCCGAAAAAGTGAGTCCCTAACCACTAACACATTTTACACTTTAAATTTTGGGCTATTTTTTGGGGATCCTAAACTTCCAAAACCCCCTCAATAATCCCCCCCCTAATAACCACCCCCCCATATACATGCCCCCCCCTGGGGTGTGGGAAAAAATTTTCGTGCATCAAACTTTCTTCCCCAAAAATTTTAGGGCCCAAAATGCTATAACCATACATGTCTATAAAGAACATCCTGAAAATCCTGAGCTTTTGTCCCCCCGGCGATCAAACCCGACCAAATGGGGATGGGTAACTTCAGGACTGATGGGCTTAACGACCCAAATCCCCTCTGCAGGGCCCCTGCGGGGGGTAGTATTTTTCGGGAAAA
>JAODAL010049019.1:0-28509 GCA_025379985.1 Phyllomedusa bahiana
GGGACTTGACATTTTTGCAGCGTAGACAAACTTCTAGGTCTGGGGACTTTGGTAAAAAAAGGACGCTGCACTCTTCTTCCATTTACACTTTTGGCGTCGTTTAAGGCATTATGAGAGGCGGGCAAACTCTGACATCTTAGTTAAACGTGCTCAGTTCGTGATGAAAGAGACTGAATATCTTTTTAAAAATTTCCCCCATCATTTGCTTCAGGTCAGATTGTATAGAAGTGGGGAAAAAGTGGAAAAGATTTTGTGAAGCGATGAGGGGGTGAGGGTTGGGAGCCCAAAAGGGTACCCTGCTGATCTAGGTCCACTGTTTTGGGCTCTTGAAGAAGGGGGTGGGAGATAGAGAGGGGCGAATCGATTTAACAAAAGGGAAAATTGGGTTTGGGAATTTTCGGAAAAACTTCGGTTCGAAACAAAAATCGAACTTTGGGGTGATTGGGGGGGAACAAAAGTGTGTTTTTCTTTGGGTTTTAAAATGGTGGGAGAAACATGGCTTTTTAAGGGGGAAAAGCACTCTGGGAGGAAGAAGGGCTTAACCTGCAGGGCCCAATGTGCAGGATGCCCCCCCAAATTCAGAAAACCGGGGGGATTCTGTGACGTAAAACCCCCACTTTTTAAAAAGGCCCGAGGCCCCCCCCATTGGGAGTCACATCCTCTCATTTTTACGGACAGGGAAGGTGCGTTTGGGGTGATAGCCCCTTTCTGAAGAACTGATTTTTACACAGCGATTTTTTTTTGGGGTGTCTCAGCTTGTTCAGAGACGTTCTTTAAAATTTTTTTTTCTATTTCTGATTTTTTGGGGTTTTGGATTGAAATCCAGTGTGCGTCCATGCAGTTTTTATACATTCAATATCCAAGTGGGATCTAAGCCATTCCCTGTTGTTTTTCATTTAAAGAAACGGGTTTTTTTAAAATAAAAAATCCCCAACTTCATTTTGGCTGCTCAAATTCTATTGCGCAATTTACTTCCGGGGGTTTTTTTTTAAAAGCGTTTTTTTTGTGGTTTTGCGGGAAAAAAATTAAACCGTCTTTTTAAACGCCAATTTTTTTTTTTTTTTTTTTTTGGTGGGCCTAATTCCAAGAAAGGTTAATTACAATTTTTCTCTTGTTTTTTGTGGGCTTTTAGAAAAATACACCTTTGTAAAGGGTACAAAGTTTACAAAGTTTGTGGGGGGCTCAATTCTTTTGGAAATTTTTTACACCGGGGGTTTTAAATTTAACCCTTTTGTTTTTGGTGTGTGAAAAAAAAAACCCGTTTTTTCAACCCCAAAATATATATTTTTTTTTTTTTGGTACCCTTTATTCACAAGAAAAAGGTTAAATTACAATTTTTATCTTTTTTTTTGTGGGTAGTAATTCGCCATTTTTACACGCTAAAAAGGGCAAATAGTTTGTGGTGGCTCAATTCTATTGCGCAATTTACATCCGGGGGTTAATTAAGGTTGTTTTGCTGGTGTGTGAAAAAAAATAAACCTTTTTTTTCAACGCCAATTATATTTTTTTTTTTTTGGTAGCCTAATTAACAAGAAAAGGGTTTAAATTTACAATTTTATCCCCCTTGTTTTTGTGGGTAGAAAAATTACCCCAAAGGGTAACACGCTACAAAGCTATATTTTGGGGTTTGGCTAAATTTTCTATTGCGCAATTTTATTCCAGGGGTTAATTAAGGTTTTTTTGTGCGGGTTGCTGCAAAAAAAAAACCGTTTTTTTTCAACCCCCGAAATATATACATTTTTTTGTAGCATAATTCAAAAGCGGGGGGTTTAAATTAAAGCCTGTTTGTGCTTTTAATTTATTTAAAAACACACGTGCTTTTTAAAACGAAAACATAAAAAGAAAATTTTTCCCTGGCCTTTTTTGGAGCGAATTTTTTTCCCAAAGGGGTTTAAACCCAAGCTTTTTAAAGGGGTTTTTTTTTGGGGAGTCAAAAAACAGGGTGATATTTTTTCATATACAGATGGGTTTTCATCAAACAGTGTTGTAAAATTTTAGAACAAAAAAGTATTCGAAAGAGAGGGGGCCCGGCTCTGAAAACTGGAGTGGGCAGTGGCAAAAAACTTTTTTAAAAGGGGCCCCAGGTCGCAGCACAGAAAGGGGGGGACGTGCGGGCTGGGGTCACTCGGTGGGGCCCCAAAAATTCCCGCTGAAATTTAGCGGCCGTGTGTTGTTTAAAAAAAACCCAAGGGTTCTTGATTGGTTGACTAGGTCATCCTCTTCCTCCCAGATGACATTAAAAAACCCCAGCCAAGGATTTCGGGGGGAAACCCTAAAGCCCAAAAACATTTTGGTTGGGAGGGGCCGGGAGCGGGTCAGGGGGCCCTCCTGTCCTCAGCCCGCCTCTGTCCCATCCATTTCCCCTCAGCCGGGATCTACTATGTGGTCTGGGCTCGCGCCCTTTATAGCGGGGAAATAAAATTTTTTTGAGGAGGGCATTTAAAGCAGTACTTGGCACCCGAAGAAATGGGGGCCAATATCCCCAGTTCTTCCCGGGAGGCGAAAAAGTATAGACGGGGAGAGTGGCATGGGGGGTCAGGTGGGAGAGGCGCCTGGGGGCTTCCCAAAAGCCCGGTGATGAGGACAGTGGGTGCCGATGAAAAAAATAGATGATGATTTTTAGCCGCCCATTTGGGGGACCCGGGTAAAGGGAAAAGGGTTTATCATCGTAAGGGAAGGGGGGTAACTTGCGGTCAGGCAGCGGCGAAAGCCAGCAAGGGGGTTTTGTGGGGCCCGGTGGTCAGCGGGGGTAGCAGCAGGGGGGGTCGGGACCCAAAAGCGGCCCGGGGTAAAAAAAACCCGCTTCGCAGGTCCAAGACGGAGCGGCACAGGGGGCTCAGGGAGGCAGCGGCGGGAGAAAAGTAAAACTAAGTGGGGGGCGTTGGGGGGTTTAAAATAGTATTCGGCGGTGTTGGCAGTTTTTTTTGTTTAAGACCCCGGGGAGGACCCGGGAAAATTTTGGGTATATTTTTAGAATCTGTGGGCAGAAAGTGAAGCGTGGCCAGGGAGCAAAACGTTGGCAAAAAGGCCTGCGTCAAAAATGCACCCTTTAAACCACCCCGGTTTGGCCCTGGGGAAAACGTGGTTTCAGATGTGGGGGGCCCACCCTGCGCCCGCAGCAAGCAGGGGCCAGGGGGCCCCATGCCATTTCAGCCAGTCAAGGCTCCCCCAACTCTGCGGAAGGCGCTGTTTTTTTTTTTGGGAATCCTCCCCCGGGCCCAAGGGGCTCCGGGCTCCTCGCTATCAGGGCGCCAGCAGTCGTTCGAGGGCGATTTTTAAAGGGGACAAAGTATGGGGTAAAACCCCACCCAAAGGGTTTGGCAGCAGCGGGCCCGGGTGCCTCCTTTTCCAATTTGGGTTTGGCGGGTGGTCCCCCCTTTCCCAAAATGGGGCTCTGCACCATTCAGAGAACTAATGGCTTGTGCCGAGCCGGGGATGGGAGTTCCAAGCCTTTAAATTTCCCTTTTCCAAAAAGGGGGGTCCCAGCACTTCAAAATATTTTGAACGGGAAAGGGGGTTTCAGGGGTCTTGAGCTTATGGTTTTTTGTTCCAAGGTCCCCAGGAAAGCGGGGGACGTCTGGAGCTGTAACTACGGTCGGGGGCCAGTACATGTCCTTTACGGGCCCACTTGGTGAATGTGTTTCCCTTGCCCAGGCACCCCCAAAAAACTTGGACAGGGGGACGCCCCTTTCTCCTCCACGTTGTCAAACTGTCTCCTGCCCCAATTCCCCTTTCCCCCCTCCTCCACCCCCCAAAAAACCATTCGGGCCCCCAACAAGAATTTGTTTAAATTTTACCACATGTTTTGGGCAAAAAACGGGTCCCCGCAGTTCTACCCCTAGCTTGCCTGGCGAAGGGAAAAGTCACCAGGGGGGGGAACTGCCCCGCGTCAGGGCAGCAAGAAATCGATGTTTTGGCTTTTTTCGCGCCAAAAAACGGGAAAATCGGAACCATGGTGAGGCCCAAATGGGGGAAAAACATGGGGTCCGCCTGCACCGAGGGGGGGATGGTCCATGGGGCCCTGCATGGCCCCACGGAAAAATTTTGGGGTTGTAAAAAGGTTCCTGAAGTCTTCCCCCGATCTTAAAGAACTTTCTAAAATGGCCGGGAAAACAGTGCATGCACTTTACCCATTCTTTAAAGCCAGGAACACCCCCTGAGTTGCAGGGGCAAAAGGGCCCTTTCCCCAACACGCTCTGATATGGGGTTTGTTTCCCCACCCTTTGGGAATTCCAGCCTGCAAAAATGTTGGACCGGGACTGATGAACGAAAAAGGCCATTAACGTTTTTTTTTGATGATCCAGGCAGCCCAAATTACCCCCCTTTTGTAACTTTGATGTCAGCCCGTGGCAGGGTTTATGGGACACCTGCCCTTTTTGAGGCCAAATTTGAGGGGGGGCCAGTTATTTGTCAGTCGCCAGGAATACGGGAAAGAATAAAAGTCATTCCAGCTTCATGTCCGGAACAGATGTGAAAAAAACTGTCTGGGGGAGGGGGATGGGATAGGGGGGCGCTACATTTTCCTGGCCCATTGGTTTCCGGGGGGGGACTGAAATGGAGGAGGGGGGAAGGAGGAGGAGGACTTTTGGGGCGAAAAAATTGGGATGGTGAAAAAAGGGGATTTTCTACCCAGGTGACAAGAGAAGGGGAGCAGGAGCACTGGAGGAGGTGGATGGAGAAGGGAAGACGAGGCAGATGACTCCCAAGCACCGTGGGAGTATACAGTGGAAAAAGGAGGCAGGGAAGCCCCTCGGAGTCCCCTTGGCAGATGGGCCCGGCAGCTTTTTTTGCCCGGCTAGTGAAGCCCAATAGTCAGCATCCCGGGAGAGGGATGACTTCTGGCCCCTCCAACCCCATTGGGGCCCCCGCCCACCGGGTTTCCCCCAAAAGGGAGCCTTTTTTTCCCAAACTATTGAGAGGGAAGGGAAAAAATCAAAAAATATAGGGAAATCCTCCGTAATAGTTGGCCGTGGGCCCATGTGCGGGGTTTGTTTCCCCCCTTGACAGGGTTTACCCCGGGGGGGTTTCCCCAGCGCTCACGTACTTTCTGCCGCGGCCCGCTGGGGGAAAAGGGGGGGGGGTAGGAGCAAATACCAGCTCCATCGGAAAAAACCTAAGGGCTGGAGTCATAAAAAGGGGGGGTTCCTTCACCCGCCTAGTGAGGAGGGCAGTCAACCCGCAAACAGCAGCAGCAGGCATGGAGCATTCCCTGAAAACCCAAAAGGTTGTGGCTACTTGGACAGAAATCTGCCCCCCCCAGTTAGAAGATTCCCCTGGACTACTGGGCCCCCAAAATGGATGTGGGCCGCAAAAATTTCCGAGTTTTCAGTGGAGAAGCTGGTCCTTTTCCCGGCCGTAGTTGGCATCAGAGGGGGTTTTTTCCCGTTTCGGCGGGGGCCCTCGTTTAAACCCCAAAGGGGAACCCGCTTGTCCACGGGAAATGTTTAACGACTGACCTTTGTCAAGATAATCAGGCGGGAACGGCCAGGATTTCCACCCCCAATGCCTTAGGGTCAGGGCTGGGTTAAACTACCTGGCCCCCCAAACACTATTTGATGCCGCCCCCCGCCTGTTTTCCAAAACATTGCGGGTAGTTTTCCCTCTTGCCTACCCCGTTTTTTACCGGGGCTGGATTGCCACCCACTCAAAACTCTGTCATTGTTTGGGCCCCTTTTATGTGTCATGCTGCTGCTTTCTGTTGCTGTTGCCCTGACTTTCCCACTTTTGGGCATTGTGCCACTCTGCGGCCCGGTAATTTTTTTGCCAAACCCCCAGAATGTCATTGTTTCCAACTCCCCTGACCTCATGCTGTTGCTCCAGTCATTCCCCCCTCCACTCTTTGTCATTGTGCCCCTGCCTGACCTCATGCCCGCTGTGGGGGGGCCCCCGTACCCCCAATCTGTCAATAATGTTGCCACCCGAGGGTCTCAGTTTTTTTTTTTCCAGCTTTTGCTGCCCTGGGGCTTTATTTGGGGGTTTCGTTCCCGCTTCAGTTTTTTTGGGCAGTTTTGCCCCCCAAGTTTCCCAGGGCATTTTATTGTGAAGCGATTCTAAGAGCGGCGGGCTTTGTGCGTGTCATACTAAAAAAACAAAATTTTATGAAAACCCCAAAACCCAAACTCCCCGCAAAAATTTTAAACATGGCACAAAGTTTTCAGCACCCTGCAGGCTCTGGGCAGCCTGGGGAAAAAAAGCTGTTTTTTTTAAAGTGATTTGTGCCGAAAGGGAATTCGGGGCCGAAAAGAATTTTGCGGAAAAAATTTGGGGGAAGTGACCGAACCGAATTTTTTTAGAAATTCGCCCCCCTCTAGTGGGGGAGGATGGGGAGGGAAATGTGGCCCCCCTTTTAGAGAAAAAGCGGGGTCTGGAGGATGAAGAAAAGAATTTTGGCAAATTGGGTTTGGGTTTGGGCTTTGGATTTTTCTTTGTAGTGCCTCCATTTTTGGAACGGAGATTTGAAAAATGCGAAGGGCTGTAAGAAAGTTGGGGTATTAAGATATAAAAACTGTAATGTGGGGGAGGGTTTTTTGTTGTTGTTTTCTTTTTCCCCCTGTTCTCCTTAATTTACAGGTATGATTTGTATGAAGCAGTTTCTAAATAAAAAAAAACAGAAAAAAAAAGGGTACTTTTTGGACAGTGATTGTAAACGTCTCTAAATGAGGTAAAGTCTCTTGAGGAGAGGGGGAGGAGCACTGTGAGTGGTTTAGGGTCCAGTGCACTGAAATAAAAAGTGCTTAAAATCAGGGGTTTTATCGAGGTGCAGAGGGAAAAACCCTTTAAAAGGGCTAGGGGTTTAAAGGTTTAGACTTTCGATATTAAAACTGCAGAAAGGGAATTTGCAAAAGGGCCTGACAGTGGGGGGAATTTCTGGACAACTTTTAGGTTTAAATGCCCCTGAGAAAAGCACTTTTTGATGAGAAACTATTTAAAAAGATTCCTGATCACCAGTGCTTCCCCAAAAAAGTAGGGAGAGTCCAGTCCCCTTTAAAAGCAAGTAAATTATATCAGGAGCTGTAAAGGGGGTGCAGAGAAAGGTTTTAATTGTTTTCAGACTGAGATTGTGAGGCTGTCAGGGGGTGTTTTTGGGGCATGGGGTAAACAGGGAAAATTTGGTTAAAGGAGGAATGCTGGGCACTCAGGGTTACACTGAGACAGCACTGCTGATTGAAAAGCTCCCCTAAAATGTCTCTTGAGGGACCCGTCTTTCCAAGAAAGGGGGCAGATAAACTTTTTAATTTAAAACAGGACATGTGCCCGCAGTAGCTTTGTAGGGGAATTTTCAGTGACCAGCAAACAGCCCCGGAAAGGGTGCTTTTTAAAAGCCTACCTTAGTTGATGTGGAGGGTTTCCCCGGGGGTTGTTATTTTGCTTCAGATCCCGGCCATTGAAGATACAAGGGGCCCCCGGGGTTTTTTTTGGATAAAAGTCTGATGTACCCTGTCCTCAGATGGTTGCTTTTTTTAAATTTTGCAAAGGGTGGTTGTAAAGGGTTTATTTTTGGGGGGCAGAAAGGGGCTGTGATGGGAGCTTTTCCCCGTTGCTTTACATCCTTGGTCCCCCCCCACCCCCCCCCTCCATTAAAACTCTAGGAGGGGTTTAGGCACTCAAATTCCCGGGGTCAGCGCCGGCGGCATGAAAATATTAAAAACCCAAAAAATTAAATTTGGGATACAAATGTAAAACATTTTTAAGATTTAAGGGCCAGAAAAACCTTTGAAAAATAAAGCAGTTTAAAAAAAACCCCAAAACGCGTTGGCGCCGAGACCGGCGGGTCATAGGGAAAATTTCCAAAAGAGGGGGAAAAGCCGGGAAGAAAGTAATTCAAATTTGTAAAAACTTTTCTCATTGGTCGGGAAAAAACCAGCCAATCAGAATAGGAGGGGACAATGTCCCATTATATTTCCCATGGAGGAGAAAGGCCAAAACAGAATGGAGCGACAAATGGCCCCTTCTATCCTATGGAGAAAAATGGACCAATCATATTCAAAAGGGGGGACAGTTCAAAAAAAAAAAGTAAAAAGGCAAAAAACGAGCTGTTGGTTGAAGCAGCGGGGGCTCGTCCAGGGTTAGCCAATCAGGGGGCCCAGATGCTTTCTCAAAGAGTTCTATGGGGACTCGAAATTTAAAAGAGGCGCCGTAATTTGGACCCTTTTTGGGGGAGGGGAGCTCCTATTGGGGTTTTTTAATGCAAAAACTGGTATAAAAAAGGGTTTTTCAAAAGGCTGAAATTTAAAATTTTAACAATTTCAGGGAAATTTTTGCCCATGTGTATATAAAAAAGGGAAAACTAATATGTGGCTAACGAATTTAAAGGTTTTTAAATCCCGAAAATTTATGCTTATTTTTTATTTTCGGATTTAACCCCTACAATTGATCCTTGGGGTAACGAAAAAAAAAGAAAAAAAAACTGTTTTTTTGGGTTTTTTTTTTTTGTTTTTTCGTTAGCCCAATTTTGTATTCGTTGTTTATACACATCGGCAAACTTCTGTAAATGTTATAATTTGATTTTTAGGGCCCTTTACAATTTTATTCCAGATTGCATTAAAAAAACCATGGAGCGTCGCTCGCTCTCCCATTTGGTTTCCAAAATTTCGGCGCCTCTTTTAAATTTTGAGTCCCCCCTAGAAAACTTTTGAGAAAAAACATCTCCGCTTGATTTGGGTAAACTGGAAAGGCCCCCGGTGCTTCAAAACCCAAAGAGGGGACTTCCCCGGACGGCGAATCTTGGCGCGCGCCGCCCCAAAACGCCCATGTCCCCGGCAAATGAACCCCACGCATGGGGGAGGCGCGGCGGACTTTTCCCCGCCAAAGTATGATGCAAATACCTCCGGGGCAAAACTCAGACCTTGCCCCCGCAATTCGGGTAACACCTGGCGGTGCGGCGGACTTTTTATGATATGTAGAGCGCGGCCGTCCCCGACATAAAATCAGGCGCAGATTCCCGGGGGGAAAACTGGCAAAAAAGGGCGCCTGCCCCGGCGGGATTATACATGTGGCCCTTGCCCCAGTCAAATACAGTTTGTGCCTTTTAAGCAGGGAAAAAATTAGTTTCCTCAAATTTTCAGTGTTTTTGTGGCTCCATGCAAAAAGCCTATTGAAGGGTAATGGAAGTTTATATATTATGGTCACTATTCCCTAGGTGCCTTCAACCTGAACCTTTGTTACTCTTTAGGTCTATTAGTAATTTTTGTCTAGAAGGGCCTTTCCTTAGTCGGTTCCGCACCATTTGGGGAAAAGGTAATTATCTTTAGTTATAGACAAAAAATGTTTCCCTTTTTGAGAGCTACAGGTTTCAGATTTCAATTTATGTCTGGTTAGTTGAAGTCGCCCAGAATAATAAACCCCATTTTGATTAGATGCTTCATCTATTTGCCTGGGAGCTATTTCTATGGGTTCTGTTTATTTGGGGGGCCCCATAGCAGATCCTATTTGAATTTATTACGTTACACCCCCAGTATATTTTCCCATAATGATTTCACCTGTTCTTTCCTTACCTTTTTCCCGAGTGTTGGCTTCGACAGAATTTTTTAATGAGACAGACACCTCCCCCTTCCGGTGTTTATGGTCACTTCTAAAAAGACTGTAACCCTGCAAGTTAACCGCCCAGTCATAGCTCTCGTCCAGCCATTTCTCAGTAATCCCCACTATGTCATATTTTTCTTCTGCAATTAATACTTCTAGTTCATTTATTTTGTTCGTCAGACTCCTGGCATTGGTTAGCATGCAATTTAGAGATTTTCCAGTTTTTATTCCTTTCTCCCTATTCTTTTTAACTATTGCTACACCCCCTCCCTCCACTCCACCACTTGATTTATTACTAATTCCCAGCTCTCTATCTTCACTATTTTGCACGCTATATGTCTAGTTTCCCTTCCACCCATCTTGAGGAAAGAAAGTTTCTACATAAACATAGAAAGGAAGTCTTTTTTTTTTTAAACATATTTTATTGAGTTTTATTCAATTTTAAGACAAAGAAAACAAAATACAAGACAATATAGTAAGAACAGGGTATTGGCTTGTAGTCAGCAATATGCTACCTAGCTGTAAAGTACAGAAGTATCATGAAAAATAAGAAATAGACATAGATCTCATGCCACCACATTTGGCGTCGGTTTCCTGGGTCAGGTGAGAATATGTCACACCACAGTTGAAATGCTTAACAGATCCAATAATGTCCAATTACGCTGATCCAATAAGCCGAGATAAACGGCGCTTTTAAGATGCCTTAGATTTGCAGATATTAGTTGGACTAATTGACCAACTTTAGTAAATAGAAGGGAAGGGGTATGAGGCATAAATCAAAGCGAATGAATGAATTAATAAAAGAGTTGGGTAATTATAATGAATAAAGTGAATAAATGAAATAAGTAAATGAATGAAATAAATGAAGAAATGAAAGAAAGAAATGAAAGGAACAAATAAATGAGTATGAGTCTGAGTCTATTTCCCACCGCCAGGGAAAAAGGGGAGGGGCGAGGAGATGAAAAAGAGGAGGGGGGGAGGGGATGCCACGGTCCAAGAGAATCGTCCACACTGGATACGAATATAGCCCTCATTTTACGCAGCAAAAAGAGTGTCGGAGGGGGGAGAGGAGTCTCGTGGCAATCTCACATCTGCCCCCCTAACAATATCATAGGCGCCCAAGAGGGAACCATCAAGGGTGTTCCAGAGGCCCTAGGGTTCCCATCAGACCTGCCCTAGCATACCATCCCGTGTATTTGAAGGAGGCCATCAGGTGGGTTATCTCATCAGTAGAAAAATGTGCGAGAATAAAGGGTTTCCACTTTTTGAAAAAAATTTCAGTGCGTAGTTCCTTGCGGTATTCCGCCTCTAGCTTGTGAGATATCAAGTACTGCATAAAATTTTCCACCAGCAGAGACATGGGGGGGTTTGCGGTTTCAGCCTGTAGAGCAGGAGGCAGCGCTTAGCAACCAATATTGCAATATGGGCAAGGCTGGGAAGAGGCTGCAAAGTGATAGGGGATAACTCCCCAGAGTCTGTGAGATCAGGGGGTTGTGAATAGTGAAAGATCAGCAATTCATACGACTTGGCAAGCCTAATGTGCCAATGTTGACAAACAAAATCAATGAAAGAACCCCAATAGTTCTGTGAAGAGGGGCATTCCCAAATTCCATGCCACATGGATGTAGCTGGAGCTTGGCATTTGGGGCAGGTCTGCCGTCTATCTGGGCAATTTCGTGATGCTGGGAGGTTAAAGCCATAATATGCGTTGTGCACTATTTTGAGGTGGGTTTCTCTCCAGGACTCACATATTACTTCCTTTCGCACCATCTGAAGGCCCCTGATGATCTTGTCCGGGAGATTCGGGTCGCTCAGTTTAAGGCCCCATTTTACAAACGGAGATTTCCCATTTTTGCTCCAATCCCAATCCCTCAGAATACCATAGATATTTGAGAGAGTGAAAGCAGAACTGTGGCACCTCCTAAGAGAATCGAAACCATTGGGGGAGCACAACTTAACCAAGTTTTTTAGCTTGGACTTGCAAAAGGAGAGAATTTGTAATGCTGGAAATACATGGGCTGGAGGAAGGGAGAACTTGTCTCTCAACTCAGATGGGGTCAGCCACCTCTTTTCTTCTAAATGCATTAAATGTTCCGCACGTGCTACACCCTTTTCCCTCCACAATCGAAACATAGGGTTTTCCCGGCCTTGGGGAAAGTCGGGGAGTTCCCATAGGGGTAGTACCTTTGACATTTGGTATGGTAATTTCAAGAGCTTGCATACGTGTTTCCAAGTTGCGATCGTTTCCTGTAACAAAAGGGAGCATCTAATCTCTTGAGGGATCTGAGAAAGCTTAGAATGTATTAACGCCAGAGGATGCCAAGGGTACATCAATTCCCTTTCTAGATCAAAATTTGAATATCTGCAAGTTCCTCCCCACCAGTCCAGAACATGTCTGGTGAGACACGCCAGGTTGTAGAACCGGACGTTAGGGAGATTTAAACCTCCCTCATGGACAGGGAGCATCAGCTTGGCAAGGGCTATTCGGGGTCTCTTTCCCGCCCAGATAAAACGGGTAAAGGAAGAGTGAATCCTATTTATGTCTGTGTGGAGGGGGTATAGAAGCTTTGGAAAGCATACCATCTTGATTGCATGACATCTACCCGACAGGGAGAGGGGTAGGCCCTGCCATCTAAGGAGATCGTCTGAAATCTTTTTAATCAGAGGGGGATAATTCAAGTTGTAAATGGTATTAGGGGGGTGCTACCTATTTTTATCCCCAGGTAAGTAATGTGTGACTTTGCAGGGGCGAACCCCAGGTTTAGGTTGTGCCAGACAGATTTTGGGAGGGGGGTTCCCAGTTCCAATAGCTCGCTCTTGGAGGTGTTAACTTTGTATCCGTAGAATCTGCCAAACTCTTCCAGGAAAGAGAAGATCCTAGGAAGATAAGTGACCGGATCAGAGAGAAATAGAAGTAAGTCGTCGGCAAAAAGAGTGAGTTTGACCTTACTCTGGCCAACCGATATACCAGAAAAGAGGTCTGAATCCTCCAAAAAGAAAGCTAGGGGTTCCAAAGCAATATCAAACAAGAGGGGAGACAGGGGACAGCCCTGGCGGGTGCCATTGTTAAAAGGAAAATGTTGCAAAAGAAAGCCCGGAGTGTGCACCTGTGCAGTCGGGTTACTGTAGATAGCAGACAGCAAGTTCTTAAATCTGCCCCCTATCCCCATGCGCTCAAGAACCATCCACAGCCACTCCCACTGGACATTGTCGAAAGCATTCTCAGCATCTATTGCGACCATGACAGGATGCCCGGTGGGAGAGGAAGTGCTCTTCACACTCTCCAACACAGACAGGACTTTTCTAAGGTTGCTTACTGCTGCACGAGCCTTGACAAACCCTTTCTGTGCTGGGCCAATGAGGGTGGGCAAGAATGTAGCCAGCCTGTCTGCCATAATCTTGGACAGCAGTTTCTGGTCTGTATCTATCAGTGAAATTGGCCGATATGAAGATGGGAGGAGGGGATCTTTGCCCTTTTTGGGAATCACTTTTATGTAGGTGTTTTTACATTCAGGTCGGACAACGCCCTCCTGAACTATTTGGTTGAAGTAACTGGTTAGCAGTGGGATCAGGGGCTCAATAAGTATGTTATAAATATCTCCAGGGAAGCCATCAGGGACTGGAGCCTTCCCCGCAGATAGATGGAGGATGGCTACTTGTACCTCTTGTGTTGTGATCTCAGTGTTAAGGACTTCTAGCTGTTCAGTGGACAGTCTAGGAAGAGGAATGAAGTTCAGGAAATTCCTGCCATTTGCGGATTCCTCACTTTCTGGGTTCATTCCTTGGGAGTATAGCTGTTCATAGAACGATTTAAGCGAGTCATTGATTTTATAGGGATCTGAAGTGATCTGGCCTCCCTGGGTACGGATCGACGGAATGTGGGATGGGGAATAACTGCCCTGAAGTGGTCTAAGACCATAAAACTTAACTTTTACTAAATTTATTAAGAGGAGCAATAGTAAACTACATATTCAATTATAATTAAGAGTTGATAACTGTCGCTATATAGAAACCTAAAGAGGGAGCTACCTAGCCAAAATTGTGGGATAGTCGCCCCGATAAGGACGGACCCACCAGGAACCTAAGGGGATAAACCCTATAAAAGCCCTATACACAAGACAATATAAAGTGTCCTGTGCAAAAAATCCCACAAAAAGGCAAAAAAAAAAAACAACAAACAAAACTAAAGCAAAAGACCCCTCATACCCAACACCATGCTATATACAAAAAACAACAAGGCTCTGGTCTCAGGAATTATGCCCAACGCCGATCCTACCCCGACGTCTAGGGTCTCATCAGGGGCAGACAAGAAGATAGACATAAGCCGCCCAGGAAGGTCAAGATACTTTAGTGTGGTCCAAAGCAGAAGCTATATAGTATACGGTTTGTTAGTTGCATAGACGGTAGCATATGGTAAGTATAATACTGTTTGCACAGATACATAATATATACTCACTCATCAATTACAGTCAAAAAGATCCATAGGAGTAATCTCCATGCAAAAAAGGCCCTGCTGGCAGACACTATAACTTACTCACAATTAAGCTGGGGATAATACAGGTATCGTGATGGAACAAGTAATGTTCACATTAAAACCCAGCCGCTGGATAGTGCCTCAAGCAGAATCTGAAATAGATCCAGCCATAAAAGACAATCACTATGTTTCCACGATCATCAAGAAAGCCAACAAGTAATGCATTATACTCACATAGTTTAATTCGTTCGGCGCTTACAGAGCTCCAGTTCATAGAGCTAACTGTAATAGAAAGCGGAGTGCCGCTTCTCAGCGCGCTTCTCTAGTCTATCTGAGCGCGCCTCCTGTTCGGCGTCTGACGTCATCTGGCGCATGCGCATTCTTATATCTTAATCAGCCTATAGCCAGACCGGTCAGACAGGTTCCCTGACATCAGAGAAAGAGGGAAAGCTGACCAATACTTGGAAGCCGCTTCAAGTCAGAAGGCGGTGATCTAAATCTAGCCAGTCTGATCTCCAAGAAAGCGCCGCGTCAGTTATATATAGATAGAAAGACGGGAATTACGGCTCGTGTTTGTTATAATATCAAGCTATACATGGGCAAAACAAAAGAGATTTAATGTGTAAATGTGTCAAGATATTACAATGATACACATCGGAGGTAACAATTTCTAGTTCAGGAGAAGAGGAGGCTTCCATTCCCAGTACACTGAATATGAAATATTACAAAATAGGAAAGAACTCAAAAATAGCAGTTGAAGTTAATTTGCCCATTTAAGTAATGCAAATATGGTAACAATAAGATGAACCATGTATAAAGATGTTACAATATTCCATGGATTCATCAATCTCTTTAATAATACAAAAAAGAGAAAAAGACATTATACCTAAAAGGAAAGAAGATATTAGTACAGGAGTGTAATAGGGGAAGGGATACTGACATCCAAAGAAGGAGCACTAAATAAAACAGTTAAAATTAAGCTGTTCATTTAGACCGTGTGGGGATACAGTATCCAATCTGAAGATCCACTTTGTCTCAGTCTGTAACATTCTTCTATCCACATTTCCCCCACGTATTGATGCCCTAAAATGTTCAAGAGCCTCAAATTGGAGGGATATGTTGTTTCCCCCATGTACTGAATTGAAGTGTCTCCCCAGTGGAGTATCCCGTTTGTTTCTGATATCCCCTATATGTTCAAGAATGCGCTGTCTCCATGGTCTTATTGTCTTTCCTATATATTCCAAATTGCAGGAACATGTGGCTTTGTAAATGACATGGGATGTACTACAATTAATAAACTCCCTAATGTCATATTCACGACCTGTTCGATGGCTAAACACAGTCCTGGTCTGTCTAACCCATCCACAGGCCTTGCAGTGTCCACACTTAAAGCAGCCCAAAGGTTGCCTCCCTAGCCATGAATCACTCACTGGTTGTGGACTGAAATGGCTACGTACAAGCCTGTCACCAAGACTCCTTCCTCGTCTGTATGTGACCTGGGGATACTGTGGTAGAACATCAGTTAGATCATTATCCATTCTCAGGATGTCCCAGTATTTTCTAAGAACATCCCTAACGGAGGGATTTGCTCTGTCAAAAGTGGCAATCAATCTAAATTGGGGATTTTCTGTTTCCCTCATCCTAGGGGCCAAAAGGTCAGAACGATCCTGGGCCAAGGCAAATTTATATGCCTGTTTGAGGACCTTCTTGGGGTATCCCCTATCTCTAAATCTTGCCTCAAGATCCTTCGCCTTTGTATAGAACTCAGCCAAATTGGAACAATTTCTTCTGAGCCTCAAATATTGGCCCTTCGGGATACCCCTGCGTAGGGGCAAAGGGTGACAACTCCTCCAACTCAGCAAACTGTTTGTTGCCGTTGGCTTACGATAAACCGTGGTGGCCAATTCCCCGGATTCTCCTCTCATGATTTCAACATCAAGAAAGGGTAAAGATTGACCACCACGTTCAAAGGTGAATCTTAGACCTATATCGTTATAATTTAGAGCCGACACCATGCTTTCAAAGGATCCCTCCGGGCCCGTCCACAGCACGAATATATCGTCTATGTAACGGACCCAGAGGGTGGCCTCAGGTCCACAAATGACACCCCCATCTCCAAACACGACCGTTGCCTCCCACCAGCCCAGGAGCAAGTTTGCGTAAGTTGGCGCGCAAGAACTGCCCATGGCAGTGCCCCTGAGCTGGTGGAAGACACGGCCACCAAAAAGAAAGTAGTTCCTGGTGAGTACAAATTCCAGCAATCTAAGAATGAATTTATTGTGTAACTGAAACTGGGACCCCCTCATGGAGAGAAAGTATTCAATTGCCTTGAGGCCCATCGTGTGAGGGATAGATGAGTATAGGGCCTCCACGTCAATGCTGGCCATAATGGTTTGATTATCAATTACTATTCCATCAATCTTGGCCAGAAAGTCCATTGTGTCCCTTATGTATGAAGGGAGTGATACAACAAATTCCCTCAAACATTTGTCTAGATAGACACCTATATTCTGTGTCAGGCTGTCAATGCCTGACACTATCGGGCGTCCCTTGAGGGGCGTCAATCCCTTATGGACTTTTGGTAATGCATAAAATGTTGCAGTTTGAGGGAATTTTGGGAGCAGAAAATCAAATTCTTTCTCATCAATTAGTTTGTCCCTCTTTGCACTCTCCAGTATAGTCTTTAATTCTCTCTTATACATCTCAGTGGGGTCATGAGGTAAAATCTCATAGCTAGTTCGATCATTCAAAATTCTCTGACACATGGTCACATAATCTGACCTATCCATCAGCACAATGTTCCCACCCTTATCAGATGGTTTTATGATCAGGTTGTTATCCTTTTCCAGAGAGAGTACGGCTTGTATCTGTGAGTTACTTAAATTGGATACCCTTCGATCTTGCTGTATATCAGACAAATCTTTTCATACCAGGTGCCTAAAGACATCAATGCAAGAGATCTCTCCAATTGGGGGGGTAGATGTATTCTTAAGTTGGCATTTAGTAAATGGACCCTCACCCAATTCCCTATTACTTTCCCTTTGTAGCTGGTTCAAGTCATGTAGGCAGTTAAGCTCCTGGCTTGATAGACCCATAGTGGTGCACTCTCTTTTTTCTTTAAGTTTATGAAATTTGTGCCACCTCAGTTTCCTCAGAAAAAGCTCAATATCCTTAGTCCAAGAGAATAAGTCAAAAGAAGTCGTGGGAATAAAAGATAATCCTTCCTTTAGAACCTCCACTTCTACCTCTGTAAGTACCCTTTTTGACAAATTAATTATTCTCAATGTATCCGTCTTTTCTCTCACAATCTCTCCCTGAGTTGAATTGGGTCCCTCAGTCTCTCTCTCTCTAAAAAACCACCACCTATCCTATTTGCACGAGATCTCCCTCGGCCTCTTCCTCTTCTAGATCTATATGAACGACTTCCTTCCGATCCCCTATTGAGATTACAGGTATCACCAGTACCAGTATCAGTGTCAGAGGACGATATATCTGTCTCGCCTCTCTGATTAGTACGTGTATCAGTAAAACTATAAGCTTTATCTTCACGGAAGTCTTGCAGATCCCTTAAATATTGTGAATGTTTCCTCTCCTTTAAATTATGCTGAAACCTCTCAATTGTAGCTTGCAATTGTGCCTCTTTAACAGAGAATTCCGGATCTGTTTTAAATTTTAGTACAATCTCGATTTGTTCTTGTAGTTTAAGGTTAGTCACTTCTAATTTCCTTTTCTCTTCAGCGAGCAAGATCTGCATAAATTGTAAGGAGCTTTCAGTTGCTGTATGTTCCCACTGCTCTAGTACTTCCTTAGTCCGCAGTCTAGCAGATGGCACCACTGATATCCGCAGACCTCTGGGTACTATTTTCTGTTTAATGTAATTATCAAAGAGTTGAATTTCCCACCATGAGATTGCATGTTCTCTATAGAGTCTTGTTAGTTCTTTAAATGAGACTTTAATAGACGGTGAATAATTTTTGGAGACAAAATCCTTCTCTGAAAATACCTCCTTAGCCTCACTATACCAAGAATCAATATTACAACCTGTAGTCACAAAACTAGCCATACCCTACAGATAATATAATATCAGAAAGAATTGGGAAAAATAGATAACCCACAAAGAAATATGTTTATAGTCAAAAAGCAAAGTGAAATCACTGGAAAAAGACCATAAAACTTAACTTTTACTAAATTTATTAAGAGGAGCAATAGTAAACTCCAGATATAATTATAATTAAGCGATCCAAACTGTCCCTATATAGAAACCTAAAGAGGGAGCTACCTAGCCAAAATTGTGGGATAGTCGCCCCGATAAGGACGGACCCACCAGGAACCTAAGGGGATAAACCCTATAAAAGCCCTATACACAAGACAATATAAAGTGTCCTGTGCAAAAAATCCCACAAAAAGGCCATCGAACAGGTCGTGAATATGACATTAGGGATTTTATCAATTGTAGCACATCCCATGTTATTTACAAAGCCACATGTTCCTGAAAATTTGGGAATATATAGGACAGAGAATAAGACCTTGGAGACAGCGGATTCTTGAACATATGGGGGATATCAGAAAAAAAACGGATACTCCACTGGGGAGACACTTCAATTCAATTACATGGGGGAAACAACATATCCCTCCCAATTTGAGGCTCTTAAAACATTTTAGGGCATCAATACGTGGGGGAAATGTGGATAGAAGAATGTTACAGACTGAGACAAAGTGGATCTTCAGATTGGATACTGTATCCCCACACGGTCTAAATGAACAGCTTAATTTTAACTGTTTTATTTAGTGCTCCTTCTTTGGATGTCAGTATCCCTTCCCTATTACACTCCGTACTAATATCTTCTTTCCTTTAGGTATAATGTCTTTTCTCTTTTTTGTATTATAAAAGATTGATGAATCCATGGAATATTGTAACATCTTTATACATGGTTCATCTTATTGTTACCATATTTGCATTACTTAAATGGGCAAATTAACTTCAACTGCTATTTTTGAGTTCTTTCCTATTTTGTAATATGTCATATTCAGTGTACTGGGAATGGAAGCCTCCTCTTCTCCTGAACTAGAAATTGTTACCTCCGATGTGTATCATTGTAATATCTTGACACATTTACACATTAAATCTCTTTTGTTTTGCCCCTGTATACCTTGATATTATTTAAAAAACACGAGCCCGTAATTCCCATCTTTCTATCTATAATAACTGACGCGGCCCCTTTCTTGGAGATCAGACTGGCTAGATTTAGATCACCGCCTTCTGACTTGAAGCGGCTTCCAAGTATTGGTCAGCTTTCCCTCTCTCTCTGATGTCAGGGAACCTGTCTGACCGGTCTGGCTATAGGCTGATTAAGATATAAGAATGCGCATGCGCCAGATGACGGGTCAGACGCCAACAGAGGCCCCTCAAAAGACTAGAGAAGCGCGCTGAAAAAGCGGCACTCACCCGCTTTCTGTTACAGTTAGCTCTATGAACTGGAGCTCTGTAAGCGCCGAACGAATTAAACTATGTGAGTATAATGCATTACTTGTTGGCTTTCTTTGATGATCGTGGAAACATAGTGATTGTCTTTTATGGCTGGATCTATTTCAGATTCTGCTTGAGGCAATATCCAGCGGCTGGGTTTTAATGTGAACATTACTTGTTCCATCACGATACCTGTATTATCCCCAGCTTAATTGTGAGTAAGTGATAGTGTCTGCCAGCAGGGCCTTTTTTGCATGGAGATTACTCCTATGGATCTTTTTGACCGTAATCGATGAGTGAGTATATATTTTGTATCTGTGCAAATAGTATTATACTTACCATATGCTACCGCCTATGCAACTAACAAGCCGTATACTATATAGCTTCTGCTTTGGACCACACTAAAGTATCTTGAGCTTACTTGGAGGCTTATGTCTGTCTTTTTTCTGCCCCTGATGAGACCCTATACATCTGGGTATGAAACTCGTTGGGCATAATTACTGAGACCAGAGCCTTGTTGTTCTTTGTATATAGCATGGTGTTGGGTATGAGGGGTCTTTTGCTTTAGTTTTGTTTTTTTTTGTTGTTTTTTTTGCCTTTTTGTGGGATTTTTTGCACAGGACACTTTATATTGTCTTGTGTATAGGGCTTTTATAGGGTTTATCCCCTT
This sequence comes from Phyllomedusa bahiana, assembly GCA_025379985.1. Taxonomy (NCBI): domain Eukaryota; kingdom Metazoa; phylum Chordata; class Amphibia; order Anura; family Hylidae; genus Phyllomedusa; species Phyllomedusa bahiana. The sequence continues at coordinate 20,134 of JAODAL010049019.1, forward strand.
AGGTTCCTGGTGGGTCCGTCCTTATCGGGGCGACTATCCCACAATTTTGGCTAGGTAGCTCCCTCTTTAGGTTTCTATATAGGGACAGTTTGGATCGCTTAATTATAATTGTATCTGGAGTTTACTATTGCTCCTCTTAATAAATTTAGTAAAAGTTAAGTTTTATGGTCTTTTTCCAGTGATACACTTTGCTTTTTGACTATAAACATATTTCTTTGTGGGTTATCTATTTTTCCCAATTTTTTCTGATCCTGAAGTGGTCTAGATAGAAGTTTACCTGCTTTATTCCCGTGATGAAATAGGGTAGATTTCAGGTGAGATCTCTGCACCTCTTCTCTCCGTCCTAGCCAAAGTTCGAAAACTCTCTTGGCCTGTTCCCAGTCCCTCCTGGCCTCCTCCGACCAATCTGAGAGGAACTTAGCGTAGGAGCGCTTCACCCGTTCAAAAGCATTCCTATATTCCTCATTCAGCTTATGTCTGTAGTTTGAGGTGTGAGCTATAATACGACCCCTCAGGACAGATTTGGCCGTAGCCCAGTATAAGGAGATGTCATCAGAGTGTTGCGCATTGGCCTCTGAAAATTCCAGCCACCATCCACGCAGAAGATCAGCAAACTGCTCGGTCTTGGCCATGTAGGAGGGGAACCGCCAGATGTAATCAGTTCCTTTTGGAAAAACATCAGCTATCTCGGTCACCACGGGGGAATGATCCGAGATTACTAGATCTAGAATCTCCGAGGCAACTAATCTCCTTTGAAGTTTGGGGGAGATCAGGACATAGTCCAGTCGCGACCATGAATTTTGTGAGGGAGAGAAGAAGGAAAATTCCCTACTGTCAGGGTGGAGATCTCTCCAACCATCCCTCAGCCCTGTGGTATTTAAAAAGTGCTGTAGGGTCCCCACCGTAGGTCTCCTAGTTGAAACCGTAGAGGGAGCCGAACCCAGGTCTCTCTTTCTGTCCAGAATTTCGTCTAACACTATGTTCATATCACCTCCCATGATAATTAGGGCCGTATACATTAAACAAGCTGACCTGGTCACCATTATGACAGATCTTCAAGTGGGACCATCGACCTGCCTGGTCCAATTCGTGTGAGACCAGTTGATGGGGAAAGTTTTTGTGCACTAAGGTGAGGACTCCTGCTTTTCCGTCTACCGAGGGAGAACCAAAAACTTGTCCGACCCACAACCTCTGCATCCTGAAAAAATCTTCTTGAGACAGGTGTGTCTCCTGCAGGAGAACAAATGTCTGGGCGGGCTTTTTTCAGGTGTCGCAAGACCCTGATGTGTTTATTCGGGGAGCGGAGCCCTTTCACGTTCCACTTGAGGATTCTCATGGCCAAGGAAGGTGGAAGGGAGTGTAGAGTGTCTGTTGGCGGATAAAAGAGCCGCTATAAGGATAGTGGCGCTATGAAGGAACAGACTCAGACCCAAGTAATTTTAGAAATAGAACTAAAGAAAATAAACAGGCTATACAGCCTAGATGAAAATGAAAATTATGGAATAGAACAAATCAAATCACGCAGAGAGCCAGGAACCAGGTCACTCAGACTCTCCTCTTGCGTGTAAGGACTTCACTTTTTTCTGCCACAGGGAGGCCAGCGGTGCAACTTCAAATACATTTATCATTTTCCGCCAATCCCTCTGCCAGAGAAAAATTTGTAATGAGCGTAGCCCTCTTAACTGGATTGAAATTGACCCATGGCCAAATAAGACATGAAATAGCGGGAGCAACAACCTGAATCGCAACAGTTAGAAAACAATACATCCTAGCGAACTACAGTAAAGGACATTAGCATCTGTGCTAATGTAATACAACCAAGTTGAACAGTGATGGGGTTAAGTTACACAAGGGAACGAAGGAGGGGGGGAAAGGGGAATAAGGAGGGGGGGGGACTGTTGAGCCACTGGCAGCGGCCTTGTCAGAGTTACTCACGGTCCCCAAAAACGACTGATTATCACCAAAAGTCCAGGGACGAAATTTCAAGTCAGGGACCTTTGGGGGGTCTCAGGAAGACGGTGGGAGTTCGAAGATCTCCGGGCCCAGGAAGGAGAGAGTCGTGGGGGAGATGATGAAGATCCGTTGCCCGCAGTAGAAGGTGATCTCGAGGAAGAGGGCACAGAGTCCTCAAGGAAGCGAAGGTCTTCTTCTGCATCTCTCGGGGATGTGAAGTACTTCGGAGCGGCGTCAGGAAGGGTTACCTTCAAGGTGGCCGGGTACAGGAGTTGGAACCAGATCTTCTTGGAGAATAGAAAGGAACAGGTCTTGCTGAAGGCTCGTCTCCTCCTAGAGACCTCCAAAGAAAACTCCTCAAATATTTGGATCTTCTGCCCTTCTAGGAGCGGAGGGGACCTCTGTTTGCTATAAGCTTTGAGAATGTCTTGCTTGTCATTATAGTCCAAATACTTGATAATGACGGTGCGCGGTTTTCTTTGCAGCTGGTCATCCCTACTTTTGCCAGAAGGGGGTTCAGGGCCAATGAAGTGGGCCCTCTCAACCCTGCAGCAACGGTTGATTCCCAGAGCTTGCAGGAGACCTGATGGGCAGAGGTCTTGTAGATCCGCTTGTTTGATGCTTTCAGAGAGCCCCACGATCCGGAGGTTGCTCCTGCGAGAGCGATTCTCGAGGTCCTCTATGCGGTCGTAGAGAGTGTCTTGAGCCTTTTGACATGAGGATAACTTGCGGTGTAGCATGTCATTTTCGGCTTCTAGATGGAGTACCTTGTGTTCTAGTTCGTCCAGCCTTGTGTCATGCAGCTGAACATCATGCTGCAGCTGGCTCAGGGAAGCTTGCAAGGACGACTCAATAGCTGCCTGGAGTTCAGGAGCTATATGGCGGGCCACCTCAAGGGCTATAGCCTTGTAGTCCAGGATGGGAGCAGTTTGGGCTGCTGAAGCAGGAGTGCCCAAGGGCGCAGGTACGCTGTCCATGGGCCCAGAGAGAGGAGCGCTGAGTGCATGGTGCTCCGCAGGCCCGGCCGCCATGTTGGGATCCCCACGAGGCGTGCGGGCAGGCAGGGGGGATGCGTCCTTCTAGCCACTTCTGAGGACGTATCTGTCCATCCACCCATCAACGGAGAGCAGGGGAGATGCAGCCCGACCTGCGAGGGCTGGTTGGCGCCGCCGGGACGAATGTGCGAGGAGCTGCGGCAGGAGATTTGCGGAGAGCCGCGGGCACTCCCCTCCTCATGGGAGCACCGGAACCGGAAGTCTAGAAAGGAATTCTTTACTGTTAGAGCAGTAAGACTGTCAAACTCTCTGCCAGAGGAAATTTGTCATGGTGAATTCAATAACAGAGTTCTAAAAGGGTCTGGATACATTTCTGGAACGTAATAATATATATTATATAAGTTATAGTGACTAGGATTCTGGAGAGGGGTCGTTGATCCAGGGATTTATTCTGATTGCCAGATTAGAGTCCGGAAGGAATTTTTTCCCTAAAATTATGACGATTGGTTTCTACCTCATGGGGTTTTTTTTGCCTTCCTCTGGATCAACACTTTAGCAAAATAGGCTGAACTGGATGGAGGTATGTCTTTTTTTCAGCCTAACAAACTATGTAACTATGTCAGAGTAACTAGAACATCTCCTTAGACACACAGAACCAAATAACGAGGACCCGAAAGAGAGAGAGAGTAAAGGAAGTAAAGCACAAAGAGAGGAGTATAAGGGTAACAAAGAAACAAGGTGACCAATACTGCGTTCTAGTTGTGGTCAAGTCCTGGGGAGACTTGGATCATGATGTCTGGGGAACGTAAGAAGCGCCCAGTACAGCTGCAGAGTGATTGGAAGTATAGTCCAGTCACACAGGAGAGTTGAGGAGAATTCTTCTCCTGGAAGAGGTGTCACTGTAGTTGTACTTGTTGTTTACGGTACCCCTAGCAATGCAGAAAAAGTACTCACATCCATATAGTTAGAAAAAGTCACCACATCAATAGAATATGGGACATAACCTTAAAATCATTCAATATCCCATGGAATTTAAATTGTAAAAGTAAATGTGTTAAACATTTGAGTGCATCTGCAAAGCACAGTATATTGGCCTCATGACTAAAACACTACATGCTAGATTGTGCGGCCATCATGCCTTCATCAAAAAGAGTGATTTCAAGCAGAACATGGCCTGACATTGTGCAGAATAACATAACAATGATTTAAAATCCATAGGACTTACTCCAATAGACTTCATTCCCACAAATAAATAGATTCCAACTATTTCAGAAGCTGGAAGTCTTCTGGATGTTCAGGCTCCAAACAGTTAAACTTAAGGGCCTGAACTAAATGGTAGAATTGATCTACTGATGCCAGAGTTAATATGTCTAAACTCCATTATGGCTGCTATTTAAATGCATCAACTACTAAATGTGTTACTAAATGTGGCCTCTTGAAGAATTGCTTTATTATTTATTGTTTCTTACATTGTTGCAAAGCTTTTGGATTTCATTATTTTATCATTTGTCCTGTCAATCATATGTTTAAATTCAACGTCCCTTCCCAGTCAAACTGGTCTCCAATGAATTGCCGATGCAGGCACGAAATGCTTTGAGCTTTACAGTCATTAATAAATTGGATTTTAAAGTTATGCTCCATATTCTACTGATGTGGTAATTTATCCGAACTATGTGCCTGTGAGTGCCATTGAATAAGTTTTTCTGCATTACTATTGCTACTTACCCGACAAAAGCACTTGTGTTCCAAAGTTCAACCATCGGCAGCTCCAGGAATTCCAAAGTTTACTTAACTTGCTGAGTTTTGTGCCTCTTGTGTTTGCGCAATACTCCACGGTGAGTGTAACATCTCACTGAATGTTACAAAAGTGACCTCTCTGTGTGTTTTTTTGTTTATCTTCTGTTTACAGTACCCAGGAATAGGCAAGGTGGTCAGACATTATTAAGGGTCCTGGAGAAGAAGTTTACCTACAAACAGCAACTGAGCAGCATGGACCCTAATCTAGCAATGTGTGGATGGACCCAGACTTATGAGATGTTGGGAGAGATTCTGGCTGCGGACCAAAGAGAGGCCTGATGATGGTGCCCAGTGAGAAGAGACAGATGGAAAGCTTATGCAGGATGGCCAGTGTGTGAAGGTACAAGCAATTGGTGGGAGAAGAAGGTGGAGTTGGAGGACAGCAGAAAAGAACAATAACAAGGGAATGGCAGCTGAATGGTGCCAATATTTCCTGCCGGGGACTGTCCAGTCGGGCCAGATGCTTGGAAAAAACTTACAGGGTATGGCTCCACCCCTGGGAGGTACCATTGAACACATGTGTAGACGAGAGCAAAATAATAATAGAAGCTTGTGGTTAAAGTCAGTGACAATTGCAACACTTGTACTTCAGTAGAAGAATGGTATTCCCCCAGATAAAGTGACAAAGATCGACCCACAGTGGGACATGAACCAGAGTTGAAGGAGGAAGCGAAGGCCTTGACCCCAAACCCAAGTCCAGGAGCACCGCAAAGGCAAACCAGTGGTGCTGCAGCAAAGCCTGTATCACAGCAAAGTTCAGGGTCACAGCCCTTGTTGTGGGAGTGCTAGCAGGAGCTGGAAAACCAAGCTTTCTGCTACATGAACTGTAAGTATTTGAGAACTTTTACAGATGTACTGGTATAGGCTCCATAATCGGAGATTGAACTTTAGACTGGATCTTTGTGAATCAATGGGGGTGAAACTTGTCATGCGACCGGAGTGGTTGCATAGCCTCTAAGAGGGGAAGAAAGTGGCCCGAAGATGTCAGGCCCGAAGGGTTATTGGGCCGCAGGAGTCAAGCGGGTTCAACAGGAGAAGGTGACACCTGTGGAAGAGGCTTTGGAGCCACACGCTGCACTGGAGGAAGTTGTCTATCTAGCTCCTTTGCTGGGGAGTGTGGAGCAAGCGATTGTCATCATCACCTACAGCAACACTGGCTTATGGGGCTCTGGTCAATGTCACCTGCTACCCGGTTGTTTCTATACTCCACACTACAGGGTGCTGCCTTGCCATCGTAGATACTATCTGAGAAGTTAAAATGGATGGAGGCTGAGAGGAGAAGGTTCAGAGAGGTGGAGGAGGCTCTACGACCCATTATTGTCACTGAGGACCGGGAGACATGAAGGAGAGTTGAGATGAGGAAAGCCTTCAAGACACAGGCAAGACAAGCTGTTGCCAATGCTGAGGAAGACTAAAAGGGACCGTGACTGTGCTGCAGGGTGCATAGTTGTAGGTCACAACCACCCAGCTTATCCCTGTTTTGCCTGTGAGGCCCTCCCAGTAGGTCGCCACATTATTCCAGATGAGCTCAGAGGCCAACGTATGGAACTGAATGGCGTATTGACCCACCATGGATTCACCTTGTCTGAAGCAGAGCAAAGAAGATGCAGCAGAGGTATTGCGCCCAGGATGCTCAAAAACTTTATGGAAAGCGCAAAATAATTCCTAATGGTCCACTGTCAGCAGGTCCCATCGTTCCCAGAGGAATGAGGCCCAGGCCAAGGCTTCATCTGTGAGCGGTCTGATTATAATAGCCTACATCTAACACAAATATCAGTGGCACACTAAAGACTAAGTAAAACCTCAAGGTATATAGGAATATTGCATTACTGCATTTCCAATATTCCTATATACCTTGAGGTGTTACTTAGTCTTTAGTGTGCCACTGATATTTGTGTTAGATGTATGCTATTGCCTTTTCAGTGTGCACCCTATGCTTGCGTTTTTCAGAGTATATTTTAGATGTGCACAGCCTTATTACGTTTTGTAGTCCATTTGAGATTGGCAATCTCATTGGCTTGCTGCACTCAGCTTCCTCTTGAAAAGCAGTGCAGGATAATCCAATTGCTAGTTTTCCTACCATTTCCCTGAAGTTGCAGTCTGGATTGACACCTAGTGAGGTAACATGGTTTAGTGTAGGCACTCACTGCTCTGGGATCCCCTTGACGTTTTGGGAGGTGAGCTTAATACAATCTGTGATCAAATACTGTAAACTAAGAGTCCCAGGTTTTTCATATTGTCCTTAGCAGTAATGCAGTTCCATAGTCCAAAATATACCTTGAGGTTTTACTTGTCTTTAGTGTGCCACTGTATTTGTGTTAGATGTATGCTATTGCCTTTTCGTGTGCACCTAGGGCTTGCGTTTTTCAGAGTATATTTTTAGATGTGCACAGCCTTATGACGTTTTGTAGCCCATTTGAGATTGGAAATTTCTCATTGGCTTGCTGCACTCAGCTGCCTCTTTTTAAACCAGTGCAGGATAATCCAATTGCTTAGTTCCTCTACCATTCCCTGAAGTTTGCAGTCTGGATTGACGCCTAGTGAGGGTAACATGTTTGTGTAGGGACTCACCTGTCTGGGATCCCTTGACGTTTTGGGAGGTGAGCTTAAATACAATCTGTGTTCAAATACTGAAAACTAAGAGTCCCAGGTTTTTCATATTTTCCTTAGCAGTAATTGCATTTCCAATATTCCTATATACCTTGAGGTTTTACTTAGTCTTTAGTGTGCCACTGATATTTGTGTTAGATGTTGCTATTGCCTTTTCAGTGTGCACTATGTTTGCGTTTTTCAGAGTATTATTTTAGATGTGCACAGCCTTATTTAGTTTTGTGTCCATTTGAGATTGGCAATCTCATCTTGGCTTGCTGCACTCAGCTCCCCTCTTTTAAACCAGTGCAGGATATAATCCATTTGCTAGTTCTACTATTCCCTGAAGTTGCAGTCTGGATTGACGCCTAAGTGTGGTAACATTGTTTAGTGTAGGGACTCACCTGCTTGGGATCCCCTTGACGCTTTGGGAGGTGAGCTTAATACAATCTTTGATCAAATACTGCAAATACTGTGTGCATGTTGCGTCCGGCGCCCGCGATCCCTCCTGCGGGCGCCGCCGCAGCTCTGCCCCGGTCCCCGGGCGGGTGCGCCGACCCCGGGTGTTAGGGCGCGGGCGCACTCGCTCCCGGCTTGTAATACTTACCCGGCCGCGCTCCTGTCTCCCGCAGTTCCTCCTGTCCGGCGCGCGCGTCCCCGTGATCTAAGGCGCGCCCCGGCGCCCGGGTCTGTGAGATTTTAAAGGGGCAGTGCGCCGGTAATTGGGTTAATTGCCGGGCACTGCCTCTTTTTTCACCTGGGCGCTTCCGCCCGCTCCCTGCCCGGGTCTTTAGTGCCTTGCCTATAGAGAAAGCGTTCCTATTGTCTTTTTCCTGATCTACCGTGTACCGTTTCCCTTGCTTCCGTCTACTGACCACGTTATCTCTGCTGCCTGCCCTGACCTCCTGCCTGACCCCGACTACGAGCCTGCCTGACGATTTTGCACCACGCTATACTTCGGCTGCCACCGCAAGCAAGTCACGTCAGGGGGGGGGACCTGGTAGCTCCCGCCCCCAGAAGTCCCTCCCGCTTTGCGGGGGGC